>JAIUZE010012913.1:0-38904 GCA_022085475.1 Heliosperma pusillum
TTGCACTATTCATGGGTGCGGAGAATCTTTAGTATTATTCGTAATATATAAGAGAAAATATAATCATGCGAGATTTTGTTTGATTCATAATCATGAATGCTACAAGAATATCAAATTATTATAATTTTTAATAATGTGTAACTAAAGATATTCACGTTGCAAAACGCGCCTCGACAAGTGTGAAAAGTCCAATGTTACCTTTGGTGTGGATGGGAGAGTGTATAACTGAGGTCGGCTTGCCCTTGGCCCGCCACAGATTGGGTCGAGGTCACATTCCTAGAAACTTGGCACAACCCGGCCTATGGCCACCTTCCATCATAAGCAATGTTGTTAGGATCGAGATTCTACTTTGTATCGACGTGGTGGGTAAGATCAACTCAATAAAATCAGATCCTAGGGTTCCCGAATATACAGCCCAACAACTGCAGAGATGTCAGAGTACATGCACTAGTTCTTTTGTGAATTGGTCTCATAATACGGTTTCTTTTTTTTTATAAAAAAAACACATACAAGTATCACAGTAATTGAATGATTTGATTTTGTATTTAGGATAGTATATTAGTATGATTTGATTTTTGCCTAGTCACAGTTTTTGGAGCATCTGCCTTAATCTTGGACTTTATACTCCGAACAATGTTGTGATTAGTCAATTTAGTAACTTTGTATTTTGTAATTATTCACAACTTTCAAACGTGGTAACCAATAAGTTTAAAACGGGTCAAGAAAACTATTTTATGGAGGGAGGAAGTATATTACTTGGATGTTCTCGACTATCCCTGAGTCCCAACTTCAAATCATTTTTTTTTTACTCCGTACCTTTTATTATAAAATTCGGTAATACTCGGTCCTCCTAGCCTCCTACTCACAAGTAGACCTGGTAAATGGGTCATTTGGGTTGGGTTTGGGTCGGATCACTTTGGGTCAGGTTATTTCATGTCAACAATTTATCGGGCTTTTTTTGGTCGGGTCATTTTTAGGTTGGGTCACTTCGGATTGGGTCATTTCGATCACTTCAAATCGGGACACTTTTGGGTCGGGTTTATCGGGTCAACTTTATCGGTCGGGTCAGTTTTGCCAGGTCTAGTAATAAGGTAGAAGAAAAAATACATAAATTATTAGTATGAATGAAATACAATAATTTAATTTAATACCATAAACAAATTATTTTCGGAAAATTCACATGGTACCCTCGAGGTTTGCCATTTTGCACGAAATACCCAAAATTTTGATCTAGAAAACTTTAAGAGGTCATAACTCGTGTTTACGAGATCAGAAAGTGACGATTTTTTTTTTCAAATCGATTGTCTTTCCAAGTACTACGATTTGAAAAAAAAAATTGTCGAGTTCGGAATTCGTAACCAAGAGATATGTTCGCTCAAAGTTTGTTCGATCAAAAAAACTTTGACATGCAATAACTCCTAGCTACGGGATCCAAATACAATATTTTTTTTTTCAAATCGTAGTTCTCGGAAAGATGATCGATTGAAAAAAAAAATCGTCACTTTATGATCTCGCAAACACGAGTTATGACCTCTTAAAGTTTTCTAAATCAAAATTTTGGGTATTTCATGCAAAATGTCAAACCTCAGGGGTACCATGTGAATTTTCCGGAATTATTTTTTGTTCGTCCAGCATAGTTGACGAAACTACTTACTTTTTTTTTTACTTTTTTTTATAGCTTTTAAAATTAGTGAACACAAAATCAAAATGAGTACGTATCCTTGGGCAGCCTACAAACATATGGTGTCACTTGTCAGTATATATTCTTACAAGTTGTGGGGATAATATATACCCGGTAGAATATATCTAACCACTAATTTTCGTTTAAGATAAGCATTATCCGTTTTAAGTTTGAGATCGATGCGTTAAATATATAACAAGTTGGGTAGGAAATTTAATATTTTTTTGTCTTTATTAACACCACGTATATTTACTACTCGTCTTAAAATTTAAGACGAATAATCCATTTTAAACGAGACTTACCGAGTTTGGATTATACACAAGAAAATAACAGCATCTAAATTATTTGAGTAGTACGTACGAAGTGTTTTGGTTGGACAATTTCTTCTGCCAATAATATAAAGGCGGCATGTTATGTTTTATAGTGCTATTCATTGTGTGTGCCATTTTCAATGAAAATTTCTCAGAAGTTGGAGATATCATTACTATTTATTTTTACAATTATTAACTAATTATTTAATTAAGTTTAGAGAAATGGAGATATTTAATTTATTATATGTGGCATCAATTCCAGTTGTGAAGGTGCTATTAATTACTGCACTTGGCTTGTTTCTTGCTTTAGACAATGTTAATATCTTGGCTCAAGATTCTCGCAAGTACTTAAATCAAGTAAGTATTACATTATCACATTATTTCTCTCTTTTGTGTTTCATAAGCTCTCATTGAAGACGGATCGACCCGTATTAAGTTTAAAACGGGTCAAATTCCCTTCACAAAGGGTAAGTGGGGTGCAAGTGGGTGGCAAATGGAGCCCCCCACTTGTCTCCCCATTCGCTCTTTACGTATCGATGCATCTTCAATGAGACTTTCTATTTATGTTTTCAGTTTTTCAATATTGTTGATTAATTTGCTTTATCAATATGCATTTTTGGAACTAACTATGTTTTTTTTGCTGTTTTTTTTACTTAGATTGTGTATTATGTATTCAGTCCGGCTTTTGTGGGTAGCAACTTGGCAAAGACGGTCACCTTCAAAAGTTTTCTTACGCTGTGAGGTTTTTAAGTTCACGTTTTTTCTTTTCACGAAGTACTTTTAATATAGGAAAATTACTAGCTTAACAGTTGGATATGTATGCTGATACCACGTTAAGAAACCATCTCAATCAAAAGTTTAAGTCGATAGCTGGAGTTCTTAGATCGGTGTTATATTCTAACAGATACTGTAAGATAGTTTGCAAATCACGCACACTAATTCAACTACTTTTTCACAAGGCGATAAACTCTACCTCTAAGAACTTAAGAAGGCATAATCTCAAGTTTTTTGTGTAACTCTTATACTACATGATAAAGCAATACTATAATTCAAACAAAGAAACACCCAAATCATTGGAGTGGGACATTGTAAAAACTCAATCTGATAAAGTTGAGGAACTAACTAAATCTTTTGGTACTTGCGGTATAATATTGCTACTGTTTCCACATTCTAGCAAATTTGTACAATTGTACCCCTATTACTTGTCATTTGTCAACTCTCAAGTAATTTGCATCCTGAATTTTCTTTTTTAAAATGAATAATAATCTCAGAATAAACACAAATTCCCACTACGGCATTATTATAACTTATTTACGCTATTTGTTGGTATCATTAAATAAGGTGTTACGATTATTATGGACTGTACACATCATACAATAGTCTCATAAAAAGTTCAACTGAAACCGAAAGTTGGCCTTGTTAATTTTTGGATCGGTGGATAATGTCGGTGGTTTAACATGTGAATACTACGCAAATGTAGGTGGTTTATGCCAGTGAACATCCTTCTAACGTTTGTTATAGGATCGGCGCTTGGATGGGTACTTGTGAAACTTACCAAAGCCCCTAAGCATCTTCATGGCCTTATCATTGGGGCATGTTCTGCAGGTAAATGTACATGTTTATTACATTGTTGAATCCATACTGCCTGTTATTTCTCAAAAAACGTCGTGTGAAACGGTCTAGTTGGTTTAAACATTAATCTGTGATTTTGCGAGTTATTCTCCTTGCAATTACACTGAAGATACTTGGCATTAATCAGTTTTCGGATCCGTCCACATTGAGGCAAACGTACAAGACTGAATGATATTATGCAAACAGGAAACTTGGGGAACCTACCCATAATCATAGTACCGGCATTATGTACTGAGAATGGCAGTCCTTTTGGAGCAGCTGATGAATGCAAGTCCCTTGGTTTAGCCTATGCTTCCCTTTCCATGGCAGTATGCTTCCTACACATTTCTTATTGTTATATATACTGTGATGAACTGAGACACTGTAACATTGTGTAACTGTTGAAATTGTTTCGATCTTTTCAGTTGGGGGCCGTATTTATCTGGTCTTATGTTTACAACATTGTTCGGATATCCTCAAGAGGAACTGTTGAATTTGCAGTTGAGAATCGTTCTGAAACTAATGACGACTCCATTAAGGAAATACTAGTCAATTACACAGAACCACTTCTCCTTCCTAACGATCGTCTTATTGCGACTTCGGTTAATCAGGTCATTTTCTGTCTTACACTACATGAGAGTATTTTTTGACCAACAAGTGTCAAATTAACACGGATCATAATTGCAGTTGTTAGAGTTGACATGGGCATACACCCTATTAGTAAACAAGAAAACGATGATAAAATGACGGCATTATCATTACGCGTTAAATCTCTGTAAGGTACCAAATTACAGTTCTTTGACGGAACATCCATTATACATTGGCAGATTACATTACAGAGTAGGATTAAACAATGGATCAGCAATTTTTCGAAGAAGATCAACCTCAAAGCGTTGTTAGCGCCTGCAACTACTGCAGCGGTAATCTCTCTGTCAATGCAGCCATTGCTATTGAAAGCTTAAGCTAAATGCTAGTGTACCTAGAATCTTTACTTCGCAATTTCTAAATTTTGACAGCAAATACACTTTATTCTTTTCTGTAGATAGTTGGGTTTGTCATTGGGATGATTTCTCCGATCCGAAACGTGCTGATAGGCAGTGATGCTCCTCTGCATGTGGTTACAGACTCGGCTTTCATGATTGGGTACGTACTCAATACAAACACTCTCCAACTCATAGTCAAACAAGTACTCGATAAGTACCAATGGCTAAACCAGGAAGAACGAACCAGAGTACCAGACGCAGGACCTAAATCAGATTTCAAACTGGCCAAACTTCTTTGAACTCAAATCTGGCCCCTGAATAACATGCTTACCGTGAAATCATTATCTACATTAGATATAGCAAAAATCGTTGTCGCCATGACCTACAATGAGCCGAATCAAAACTGGCTGACCAAACCTGCAGGCTGCAACCACTTAGCTGAAAACGACCCACAACTCGAAGTGGTCAAAGCCCAAAAATTACCTGACTTGACGACCCCAAGTGGATAACACACCCAAAAAACTCGACCTAAAAGAATGACTTGTTTGATATTGTTAGACATGACGATAGGGAACCAATGGATAACATGAGAGATCAATTTAAAGCCAAACAGATAATAGCAAAAGTGAAATACGAACAAACCTCAGATCACATAACTCGGCCAATAAAACTGTTTGCCAGGTCTATGCTGGGATAGCCCACTCGGACATTTGTGGCTAGTCCAAACAACATAGTTTACAAACGGAACTTCCTCTTCTCTTTGTTACTGTTCCAAACTATGCATAAAATGTGCTTACTACTATACAGAGATGCAGCCATCCCGGCAATCACGTTAATACTAGGAGCAAATCTTCTTCAAGGTATGAATCTTCTTCTAGAGCCCAATTTTTAAACCATCCACCATTATATACGGAGTTTAAAATGAGAACCACATTTTTCCAGGTCTGAAGGGAACAAGTATTCAGCTTAAAAATGTGTTCGGCATTGTAGCAGTACGATACCTGATTCTTCCACTGATTGGTATTCTTGTTGTCAAGGGAGCAGTTCATTTCAGCCTGGTTCAGGCTGATCCATTATTCCAGTTCGTACTGCTTCTTCAGTACGCCCTACCCCCAGCGATGAGCATAGGTGTGTAAATGATAGTACGACATCATCTTTCAGTACTAAACTTCTGGTAGCATTCACTGTAATCTTTCAATATAAGGTTGAGTTAAAACCGAGCTAGGGATTTGATCAGCTTATCACATCAATATAAGTTTTGGGTTATTTGTGTTGAGTCGGTTTTCCAAGGTCTATTCACGCATGTCACTTTACAGGAACAATAACTCAGCTATTTGGAGCTGGACAGTCGGAGTGTTCGGTCATTCTGTTGTGGACTTACGCTTTGGCATCAGTCACACTCACTCTCTGGTGCACCTTCTTCCTGTGGCTTGTGTCTCAGTGATTCTTCATACATTGATCAGGCAGATAGCAGCATTGTCTACACTCCATCAGCAGTCCAGACACGGTAAATTATGATGCAAGCTTTTCTGGAAGAACAGACGCAAAAACTTAGAAGCAAAAAATAGCAAAACTCTTGGTTGAGGTTCTGCGTAACAAGTATTTGCTATTCTTTCCTCGTAAATTCTGAAACAAATTATTTTAAGTACCATTTATTGCAGAAAAAAATATATGAAAAATAAACTGTACCTTTTCGATATACGTTTCTGCATTGCACCTACTTCTCAAACCAAACGTTTTGACCGACAGACAATATTGGCTTTGTTTCTGTCACTTCAATGAGCACTTACTGTGATTCACAATATCCCTGCCATGTAGAGGCTTGATCCTCATAGCCAAGCTTCTAAAACAGCAGTCATAAATAAATTAATGTGCTCAAACAAGGATGAGGGCATGAAATTCTGTTTTCCAGGTTTAAGGGGTTGCGTTGTTTAACTGCTTCAACTTACAGTTGTTATTGGCAAAATAAAGATCGAGTACATGATCATTCCTCGATCGGGAATCGTGGTATTGTCTAAACTCATGATCCAGTTTGCCACTTTGTGAATCAATATATGTCTTCATCACAATTTTTTCCACAAAAACCAGGGTAAGAAGAGATACGATTTTTCTCCTGTAAATGCTGTAATGACTCTGAAAAGAACTCTAAGCCAACCGTCTAAAAAAGGGCAGAAAGAGCTCAGTTATCAAACGTGTACTGACGCCATCTTTCTAGTGCACTCTCTTCATGTGGCTTGTGACTTCTAAGCCACTATGTTTTTCCTGTACAAGCCTCTTAGCTTCGCACGATCACTAAATTATGTTTCCCCGGAATTTCACAAGAAAAAATACATTTCAGTATGGAGGGACAATACCAGTTACATAGTCATACATACAAAAAACCGAATGTATAAAAAATAACAATACTCTTACAGTAGCACGATCATGATAAGTAGATTTACTCGTTACAATTCTTATCACTCACGAGTCGTTAAGAATGCATCGCTAGTTCATTCAGATCCTACCATTTATACATCAAGAATTTCATTTTTGTATCTTGTGTGCATGTATATACAACTATACAAGTACAATACTTCGCATCTTATACCATGAGATTATAGGACCTTCAATTGCAGATCGGCATGGCCAACCTTTGCCTTATGCCTTTCAAAAAGCTCCTGAAGAGCTTCAACATACTGGCTATGTATATCTGACACCTAAGAAGGATACCCGAAAAACATAATAAGCTACAAATAGAGGAACACCAAAAGTGCCACACTGCAGAAATAGGCTTAAGAACAACAAAACTGTGGTAAAATAAGGAACTTGACACTTGATAGTAGCCCCTAAAACATAGGAATCAGAAAAATAGACCAATGAAAGTAAATCACTACCTCCTCCATGGTAGGTTGTGGAGTTTGCTTGACTTCAATTGGTCGCCCAATGACAATATGCATAGGAACCCGATATGGCAACGGAGATCTGCACGGTAATATAAAGTTAATTTGAGGTATTAGTTATTGTGTTTATTAATAATGCCCTTGCTCCACATCTTTTAACCTGTGCAAAAAGCAAACATATACAACCTCACATCCAGCATTCCAGCGTACTTCTACTTCAGAAAAGGCACAAGGGTTAAAACCACGGCCAAAGAGCTCGCCACGGAAGACACTGTATCTAAATTCTAACATGATATGGATCTGAAACATACCCGAAAACTCCCCAAAAAATTATTGGGGTGAATCTTATAGCTCTGGAAAAGCGCAAGAACAGTTTTCCACCCGGCTTCCACCATTTGTAGACTTGTGACTGAAACAAAAACCAATTTAATTGAGAATAAAATGTTGCAGCCTGACACTTAATTGGGAGCACACAATTTGTGAGCTTAGTGTGGTACCTGGCCGAAGCTGAATACCGGAACAACAGGGCAGCCCATTTGCAAAGCTAAGCGAACAAATCCTTTCCTATTCCTAAGATAAACTACCTGAAAAATATCAGAGAAGAGCTATAGCTAAGAACATCCACTAACCTAATTATCACCTGTAAAGTGCTAACTCATAAATTATAACTTATCGAAGAAGTCCAAAATGTGAACTTTAAAGATTACAATGGGAAGTGTTCCCTTTGTATGCAGATTTAACGAATGAATTCATAAGTCTATCAACGGCCTAAACTACCTCAGAACCACGCTCCATGTGGAATGTTTCTTGCACTCCACCAGGCACTATGATGCAACTATGGCCTGACGACAACAGAGAAGTAAAATTCTTCTTAGTTGCAGGAGAAAGACCCAACCATGTCCATATATGCCTCACGAATGGAGTATAGAACACCTAACATTCAAAAAGTAACACACTTAATGATCACCAAGGAGGAAGTCAATTCACTTGCGGTAGTAATTAAAGATGACGGACTTACAGCAGTGCTCGCAAGAACCTTTATCTTAGTAAAAGGTAAAAACCCTGTAAGATCACCAAGGGCAACAACCCCAATTGGCAAAACTGAATGTGGCTCATACCCAAAAACTGCACATAGCAGAGAGTATGTGTCATTCACAAAACCCGGACACTGAATCAAATATTACCACTGGTATCTCACTTAAACGGATTTATACTGATACATGTAACTACTATATCCTCTTCAGCATTGCTAATGAAAAGCCTTGACTTCAACCCCACAGTTAACTAATTTGGTATAAATCAAAAATTCAATCAGTATAATAATTACCATAAGCGCGATTCGGATCAAAAGCGTTGTACTCCTCAACATGAAGTGTTACAGGAAAATACCCAAGTGCATGCTTACATATATACCTGTACCCGAGAAACATATCAGAAAGAGATTCTTAGGTACACAGAGTGTACCACGTCACTATACACCCCGGACCAATGAAAATGTTAGACCTTTCAGCATTTACCATATATAAACGATGGCATAACGCCACTCTAAAATCACAATTCTCATTGAAGACGGACCAATTACGTCTTCAGCTAAAGACTAGCCAAATGTGGCCAGTTTAAGGACAAACGTAACCATGTGACAAACAACCAATTATAACTTAGGTAATGTTACTGGTTACAGTTGTCGTTAAACTGGGCACATTTTGCCCGTCTTCAGCAGAAAGCAGAATTGACCTGTCTTCACTAAGACTTACTGCTCTAAAATGCACTCTACCATTCAAAAAAGCGCCTTAGAAAAGTTACAACTACAAAAAGAATGCTCTCACATAACGAGTGACAGATTACATCTTTTTCGTGGCTTTATCATTCTCTACATAAAACAACGTAGAATCTAAATAATGTAATAAAAAATTTGAGGCTTCTCGTCAGTTTGGATGTATGATAACGTGGTACACTCGTTCTACGCAAGAAAAGTCAAAAACCAAATGTAGTAGCTAAAATGGAGGTATTAACAAAATTAAAATCAAACCTAGCTAATCTACGTCCAAACTTATCTTTATCATCAATTGGAATGATTATAAATATCAATAGCACCCAACACACCCTACAAAAAACAAAAAACAATTTTTTTATAAATAACATACGCAAATTGATGATTAATACAATTTTCATATGAGACGGTTTTACAATAATCGTATCGAGAGAAGTATGACATAATAATAGTTAGAGAGACGTACGCAAAGGCTTGAGGAAGAGAGAGAAAGAAGAAAGAAGAAGAAAGTAAGAAGACATTAAAGTGAATTGCGCCCAACCATATCGTCACCGCAATCACCGTGTGCATCGTTGAATGTTGTTTTTCTGTGAATGTCGACGTCGACGGTGACGGCATTGTTACCGGAGTTTCTAACCTTTCCATTTTTACCGTGTATGTATTGGTGGCGATGTTTTGGAAAACTTCTTTACATTTTTTTTTATTTAAAAAAAAACTAAAAAAAATCGGTGTTTTTTTTGGTCTTTTTCCTATACTATGAAATAAAAATACGGAGTGTATATAAACAAAGAAAAATTAGTTGAATAATTAAAGAAATTGGAAAATTCTCGCGTTATCCCAAACTTTGACATTTTGCCAACATACTCAAATTTTTAGTGATCATAATTCGTGTTTACAAACTCAAAAAATGACGATTTTTTTTCAAATCGTTCATCTAGGTAGCATGGACACTCATCCTAATCATCTGTCCCGTGTCAGACACACGGACACCTATAAAGAAGGAATTAGAGGTCGAAAGACTAAAATAGATTGAATTGAAGAGAGTTTGGGTGGGACATGAGAATGAATTATAGGTCAAATTTTACTTTCAATTATTTACATTTAATATCAAATACTAATACAAAAATAAAATCGTACATTATTTATAACTATAATATATATTTTATTAAATTTAAATCACGTGTCTCGTGTCCTAAATTTCACGAGATGACGTATCACGTATATGTGTCGTGTCCGTGTCCGTTTTGGTGTTACCTAGTCGTTCATATTTTCGAGAGCTACGATTTGATAAAAAATAAATTAGTAAGTCATATTTGGATCTCGTGGCTAAAAGTTTTTGTATGTCAAAGTTTTTTTACTGAACAAACTTTAAGTGGTCATATCTCTTGGTCACAACTCACAAGTTTCGAACTTGCCAATATTTTTTCAAATCGTAGCTCTCGGAATGATGAGCAATTAAAAAAAAATTGTCATTTTCCGAGTTTGTAAACATGAGTTATGACCACTTAAACTTTTTCAGGTCAAAAATTTTGGTATTTCGGGCAAAATGTCAAAGTTCGGGGGTAGTGTGAGAATTATTCGTAAAAAATTAATAAAAATTTTCTTATATAACATTTAATTTGTGTTCTTTTCTTCTAAAAAAATTACTCTTTCATTAAAAAGAATACATTCTAGTCTTATATCATGTTCTTTTGTATTTAACTTTTCTAGACTTGTATGAAATGAACTTATTTGCTGAACTTCGCTTGATTTGAAATGAAATAATAGAAGTTGAACTTCTATGAACTTAGAGGATTTGAAGTAAATATAGAAATTTTAATTTTTGTGAATTGAAATTATATGATCTTAACTTTCTTCAATGAATTTATACGGTCTTAACTTAATTTATACGGAGTATTATCATCTTTACTTTTCAGATATAGCATTTTATTAACAAGCTTGCTTAAATTCAATATGAGTAACATTTTTATTAACAAGCTATATTCAAGGGAAAAGGGAACATACCTCTAATTTAACATATGAGACCTAATATATAACTAAGTTTCTCTGTATTTTTTCAAAACTTCTAACAGTTTATTTGTTACCTTTTAATTTTCTGACGTTAAAATATATTATATACAATGTTTTTTTATTTGAGTTATATTGAAATTTTTCGAGCTAAGTGAACAAATTCAGAAACTTTTATCCTTAAAATAATACCTATAAACTTTATTATAAAGTTCAGAAATTATAACACCGGTTAGATGTAAGGAGCAGAGATTGTCTTGGTTGTTTTGGGATTTGTGCACAACATATTGGATATGGGAGTACGACGATAGTAGCAGTGTCGCCAACCGCGGGGGGTAAGGAGCAGCGATTATCTTGACTGTTTTGGTGGTTGTGGTGGAGGATAAAATGAGTGGTTTTTGGGTTTTTAATGAATATTTTTAATGAAGTAACCAAGGAATTAAGTAAATTTGTAGTAATTTCATTCCTTTTTTTAGTTTTATTTATTTATGGGATATTATATGGTTTACCCCTGAATTTTTCGGTTTTCTACGTTGATTGTATTCCCTTTTTTTTTTATAATCTACGTTGTAACCTTAAACTTCTACTTATTTCTCCATGATAACCTCCTTCAACACTGCATTAACTTTATCGGTTATCAAACAACCGTGGTTCGACTTTACTATGACTCATTAATGTCTTATCATGCTTTTTTATAAAATGCATCACAAATAATTTTAAATAAGCAAAAACTACTATTAAAAGCCTACGTTATGATACATAAAATGATACTGGAGAATTCATGAATTATTAGTCAGATTCGTACACTATTTGGTGGGTTGGATAATTCGGTGAACGGAGAGGTAAAAAGACAGTTTAATTGATCAACTAAGAAGTTAACTTAGTAAAGACAATCAATAAGGTTATTGTATAGAGTAATGTATAAAGTTCAGGGGTACACCATATAATTTCAAAAATGTAGAGGTACACCATAAAAAATGCAAAAACACAAGGTTACACTGTAGAATTTCCCTTTATTTATTTATTAGATTCATACTCTTTCCCTTTGCACTACAAGAAATCCGGTTTCAGGCGACTGTACTAAAGCGACTGATCATAGTAGTCGCCACTTTGGCGACTGAAATTTGACTCGGGCGACTAAAAGTAGTCGCCAATTTTGGCGACTGAAGCAGTCTTCTAAATTATCTAAAAAAATCTCGGGCGACTGAAATCAGTCGCCAAATTGGCGACTGAAAGCCTAATTGGCGACCGATTTCAGTCGCCAATTTGGCGACTACCTATATCAGTCGCCAAAATCTTTAATACAGCACGAAATCAAATCAGTCCTATCTTCACCGCACACAATTCCTTCGCAAACAAAAAATAAAACTACATTACCACCGACGACGAGCACGGCGACGACTACTTTATTCTATTTCCGACCACCGACGCATCTCCGTCCACCGATATCACCACCGTCCTCACCAACAAACTCTGACTCTTATTCTATTTCCCTCATTTTTCCTTAATTAGGTGCGTCTTTTGCTCTCCTAAATCTAATTCCTTAGCTTAATTTTTTTTGTTTGTTTATTTTATGATTGTAATTAGTATTATGATGTTTATGTATAGTTAGTGATCCTTACAAAGTTCTAATGGTTAGTTAGTTAGGGTTTGTGTAGATTGATGGTTAGGGTTTATATAAATTGGGGGTTTTGTGAAATTGTTAACATTATGTTAATCGAGGTTGTAATTGACAATGTATTGGTGTTTTTGATGATGTTAGGATTGTTGATTGACTAAATTAGTATAAATGGGAGTATTATTGATGGTAGAAAGTTAGTACTCCCTCCGTCTTATTCATTTGTTTGCCCTTTAAATTATTTTTTATGGTTGTTTTAATCAAAAGGCAAATAAATAATTGTGATGGAGGGAGTATAATGTTAGGATTTTATAATTAAAGGGAGTATGATGGAGGGAGTATAATGTTAAGACGGGATGTATCCGTTTGATAATTGAGCTGTGTTTTTATTTCGAAGCGCTTATATTCTCCATTCCCGAGTATAGGTAGCAATGTAGAATCGATACCACACTCGGAAAATTTTGTGTCCTGGACCGCTGGACGTTTAAGATTGTACAAGGTCATGTAAAAAGTAATTTTATTTTCTTTCAAAGGGTAAAATGCGCAAGGAAAAATTGCGGACTTTCAAATATCCCAGGTCCTATAACATGCATCCGTCAGTCCGTCACTGTACAAAACTCGTTAGAACCTAACTTAGGTATACTTCTCAAAAGAGGAGCAGAAACCATTCAAACAATGTTGAGGGGAAACTTAAAAATGAAAAATTCAACAAATTGCACAATTAGTGTTACGGACTTACGGTAAGGAAACTGTCGAAGAACAGATAGTAAGATAAGACAGTCCTTGTGGTTTTTGATTATGTCATGCTTAAGACCGTCTTAACTTGAGACATCTCACATCTCCTTCTTTCATTTCTACTCATACTATAATCCATTGTGAAAGCCGTCTTAACTCTTAAGTTACAACGGTGATAAACAAGGATTGGTGGTGTTTTTTTCACACTGAAGTGGGCGATTGGATGCATAAAAGTGACGAAACTATAGTTTAACGACCTAGACATGAAAATTTTGGCAGACTACTGCCATTCAAAGAAAGGAGGAGATTGATGAAAAAATGGACAAGTATAAAAATGCTAACTTGCCAAGGGAAGAGGCAATATTTATATATATTTTAATTAAGTTTTTTATGTTATTTGATGTTTTTTTTTATGTTATTAACAGTTTATGTTTATGCTTTTTTTTTTATGTTATTAACCATTTCTAACAATTTGAATATTTGTGTAATTGAAGATGGCAGGAGGTCGAGGTAGACAACATGGCGGCGGTTCAAATAGACGCCGTAGTACTTCTTCAGTCGACGAGGAGGAGATGGAGGTTATTGATCAGCAGAGTCCGGTGGTCGAGGAATCGGCCAATGACGATGAGTCCTCGGATCAGACATCGGAGACGATCCAGTTCACCCCTGAAGGGAAGATGATACTTGATCCCGCGGGTTTTTGGTAAGACAACGACCAATGTCTTTAATTTATTATTTTATAATTATATTACATTATTTAACATAAATGCATACTATTCCATAATTTATTTTTCAGATTTTCGTCTCAAAAGGTTGTACGAGGTTGTACTCAAAGTACAAAGATGAAGATGACGGGGGTTGCTCCTACTTGTTGGACAAAGGCTACCTCCACACAAAAAGAGGAATGATTCAATAATTTTAGGGTATATTATTTTTGTTTATATTTTGTTATATTATTATAGTTTTCAATTAATAATTTATTTTACTACGGAGTAATACTTACCTTTTAAATTGTAGAAAACATTTGACTGGCCGGCCGGATTAGAGTATAATGTACGTCAAAGGTACAATGAGACATGCATTAGACGGTTAAGGGACAACATGTATAAGGTTGTCAAGAGGAAGAAGGAGCCGGAGCATATGAGAGGTATTTAATTGTTTTTGTTATTTGTATATAGTTATAATTTAACACATTTTATCATATTTTATAATACTTATTTAACTTGTAGGTGGTGCATATGAAGCTATGCTTAAATATCGTGAAACTCCGGAGTTTCAGGCTAGGTCGGCCCAAGCATCCAAAAATAAAAAAGGAGGAAAGAAAGATGGAGTGGCTGAGCCGTCACAACACGCATGATCTCGATCTTTCCTGGACCTAGTTTTGGGTGTAAGTTATAATTTCCACTTTTTCGTCCATTTGAAAATTATAACTTAAATTCTTTTTATTATTAAAATCTTCTTATACAAGTCTTTAATTTTTTCTTTTAGAAGGGTAAGAAGAAAAAAGCTAACACGCCCACGGCTCCGGAGCTCTTCCTTGACACCCATTCCCGACTCCAAGACAATAGAAGATATTGGATAAAGCCAAAAGATAAGGAATTATATGTAAGTTTCAAACCATTTTTGGATTTTTACAATAAGTTCATTTTTTTGAATGTTTAACAAATTTTGTAGCTATTATTTTTAATAACAATGTTTATATTTTGTAGGAAGCATTTTCCGCCGAGAAAGTTAGGCAACCCGACAAGTCCGATAACGAGATTTGGTTCGACTTGGTAAAGGGTTTCAAGAAGGGGATTGTCTACGGGATTGGGTCGGCTAAGGACGTATTTTACGAAACTCCAAGGGGAAGAATGCCGTCCAGCTCAAAACAAACCTACGAGCCAGGAGTCGTGAGAAAACTCCAAGCCCAACTTAACGAAGAAAGAAGAAAAAACGCGAAAAGGGATGATGAATTAAGGATATTGAAAGAAAAATTTAAGGCTTGGGAAAGCAGGTTCGACAACTGCAACCAAGGTCCGCCTTCCTTTCGGCGAGATTATGATGAAGGCAATGGAGGTGGTGGTATGCAAGCCGAACCCAATATAACCCTTGACTTCTGATATTAGTTTAGAAACTTGTGATTTGTGTTTGTTTAAACTTGGTTTGTTAACGTTTAAGAAGATTTGTAAACTTGAAACAATTTTCTTGATCTATATAAGGATGTTGGTTTCACATCGTGTTGTTGTAAATGTGTGAAATTATGGTTGTTTTCTAGTATACTTGCAGGTATGATATGGTAACGAAATGGCAGGATGAAAACAGAATTTTTCTTGCAATATCACAGGTTTTTTGGCGACTGAAATGTTCATTTGGCGACTACTTTCAGTCGCCAAACCCCCTGTATTTTTGCAAATTAAAAGGCCTTTTGACGACTGATTGGCGACTGAAATCAGTCGCCAAATTGGCGACTGATGGCTGTAGTAGTCGCCAAATTGGCGATTGATGGCGACTGATTTCAGTCGCCAATTTGGCGACTACATCAGCTTTCAGTCGCCAATTGGGGCGACTGATTTCAGTCGCCATTTCGCCAATTTGGCGACGCTTTTTTCAGTCGTCAAATTTGGCGATTGAAAATAGTCGCCCGAGTTTTTTTTGGCGACTAATGACTGCGACTGGGTCTTGGCGACTGATTTCAGTCGTTAAATTCATTTTAGCGACTGAAATTAGTCGCCAATATCAGTCGCCTTAATGTTGTTTTCTTGTAGTGTTGATGAATCAAGTGTCCCATAAACTATTATCAATCATATGAAAGATCGAACTCATAGTTAAGTTTAAGTTATCTTCACATTTATTGAGATCATTTACAAATTAGGTGAGCTAGTGTAATAAGTATGTCCCCAAACTTAAGGAAGTAAAAATAAGCTCAACAAGTATATAATTCAACGCAAATTCTTATTTCAGACGGATCATTACTGTCTGTAAAATAAAACGGGATTATGTTGCCACTTTTTGATAAAATGTAACCATAGTTTATATCAACTTGTTTTCAACAGTAGTTACATTTAACTGTAAAGTGGTTACAAAATTTCGTCTTATTGATTCAGACAAAAAATGTTCCTCTGAAGCAAGACCAACTGATAATCCAATTGTACATCCAACGTATTGTTAGATCTATTAATTGGACATCTCACAAAAGATTTTAAGAGCTACGAAGTACTCCCTCCCATCCAAACCAAAGGTTTACATGGAAGAGAGCACAAGTTTTAAGAAAACATAGAAAAGGGAAGGGTAGTATTGGAATGAAAGTAGGACCACTTGAGTATTTAATATTAATTGGGTGGGTGGGGTAATGACATATTGTGTTAATATATATGGTAAATGAGGAGTAGTTGGTCTTATTTGTTACCCGAAAAGAAATGGGTAGTTTGGTTTGGATGGTCCAAATAAGATAAGTGTAACCTTTAGCTTGGATATGGGGAGTATATAGGAAGAAATGAATGAGTGGATCTCATTGCCATTTGGTTGCAAAGGGAATCTTCATTTGGGTATTTTGAGTATAATCCTCTCCATTCCTCGGACAAAATTTATAATACGAATTCTTTGATTTAAAATACTTGACAATATTCATCAAATATGATTTACTCCGGCTAGTTCAATCCATTCAATATTGGTAAACCAAATTATACGCAATTGGTCTTGTTTTAGATGGAACATTTGGTCTGAAGTAATAAGACGGGATTTTGTAACCACTTTACAGTTAGATGTAACCACTATTTAAAACAAGTTGATATAAGCCGTGATTAAATTTTATCAAAAAGTGACAACATAATCCCGTCTTATTTTTCAGACGGAAATGTTCCGTCTGAAATAAGAATTTGCGAATTATACGAGGGAATAATTTCTTCAACAATTCGACATGGTCACATGGATGTTAGAACACTAAGGTGTTACTACCCATAATTAGTCCCATAAAGTCACAAAATAACCATGCCTAAAATGCGATCTCTTTCTATTACTAGGTAAGTGTAGGCTTGTAGGTACCATGAGACCGTCTGACCTATTCCTGTAAATATCAGCTAGTCTCACTTGTGATGAGGCGACTGATCGCAAGCTTAAAAAGATCAAGACTTTTCACAAAGAGCAAATAAGAAACAAGTGAAGGGATTCTTTTGTCCCCTACTTACTTTTTTATAAGAAAGACTTAACCCGTCTTAAGTTTCGGGTTGTCCCTTCACCAATAACAATTTGTGTCACACAGAAATGCAGAATCATCAAACACGAAGTCAGCCCGCACAAATAAGAAGACATGTTGAATGCTGCAACTTCCAAGAACTTATGCTATTGGTCAAAACTCCAGCTAAACTCCAAATCCACTTCATCTACTCATCTTCATTATAATATGCATATATTATGTCTCACTGTCTCACTAACATTCAACCTTTTGACCCATTTATAGTTGATTATTGCTACTATAACCTATCAACTCTCCTCTTTATTCATCACTATTACTCCCTCCTATTCCTTATGATCTTCCACAATTGATTTGGAGCAATATTTAGTAGTAGGGTGATTTGTGGATGTAAATGAAAGTAAGAGAGAGATTGTGGGGTCACAAGTTATTATAGCCACAAATGATAGACAAATAAGGAAAGTGGAAGATCTTTGTGAATTTGTCGTTTTAGGAAATGTGGAAGATCTTAGAGACTTGGAGGAAGTATATTGCATACAATACATACAAATCATAAATAAAAGAATAAACATAAACATCCCTGTAACAATAACAAACTATAGTATTATTATTGTTCCAGTTCCACATTCTATTAAAGTTGACATTAAAAAACAACATTTCCTTAACGTATCCTTTCATACTCTATAATTGATCTCTCAAAAAACACTTTCATTTGGTCCAAAACCACTCATGAATACGCCGCCACCAAAATCCATCCGCCCGATATTCTTCCTATTATTCTTATCCGCGACCCTGGCTATTCCCACGGCCGCGGATAAGATAAATTACAAAAACTACACGTTCGGGCTCCCTTTCGATTTTACATACTATGAAAAGTTCACCGTACTCCCACCCGCCATGATAAGCAATGAAGCCCTCCAAATAACACCCGACTCGGCTGGAAATTTCCCGTTAACGGACCAATCCGGCCGAGTCATGTTTGAAAAACCTTTCCTAATTTGGAAAAACGATGGCTCTACTGTAGCCTCATTCAACACAACTTTTCTACTCAATTTTTACCGCGTTAATAATTCCAGCGGTGAACCTTTCACCGCCGGCGAAGGCATCGCCTTTGTAATCTCGCCGGACCTCGCCGTACCTCCGGCAAGTTCCGGCGAATTTCTCGGCCTTACCAACAGTTCTTCCGATGGTAAGGCCGAGAACAAATTCCTTGCCGTGGAATTTGATACTTACAAAGACGGCGATTTTGATCCGGATTCGAACCACGTAGGCCTCGATATTAACTCGATTAAATCGACGGATGTCGTTTCGTTGTCGAAATTCAATATTACGCTAGCGCCGCCGGGTAAGGTGATCCACAAAGTGTGGATCAATTACGACGGCGGAGTTAAAAAGGAGCTCACCGTATTTATCGCTGAGCTCAAGGATAAATACGAGCTCGCGATTATGCCGGCGGCGCCGGTGATGAATATTACCGGCGTCGATTTGGGAAAAATCGTAAACCCTAAGTCGTTCTTCGGATTTGCTGGTTCAACCGGCGATCAAATCGCCGAGTTACAGTGTATTTTGAGTTGGAATCTCACTGTCGAGTATATCGGAAACCCTAACCCTAGTCATAATTTGGGCTTGTTCTTAGGAATTGGGATTTCGCTTGGGGTTATTCTGTTACTGGTATCAGTTTTTACTTGGTGGAGTTGGAGGAGAAGGAAAAACCGGAACCGGTCTGATCCGGGTTTATTAGGGGCGCTGCAGAGTTTACCGGGTCAGCCTAGGGAATTCGAGTACAGGGAATTGCGAAAGGCGACGGATAATTTTGATGACAAGTATAAGTTGGGTCAAGGCGGGTACGGGACTGTTTATAAGGCGTTACTGCCTAATGTAAGTGTAGAGGTTGCAGTCAAGAAGTTTTCTAGGGATGAGATTAAGAGTAGAGATGATTTCTTGGCTGAACTTACTATTATCAATCGGTTGAGACATCGGAATCTGGTTAAGTTGTTAGGTATGTTCTTGTCGATTTCACTTGCATTTGGTTTTATGATATGCTGTTGATTAATTAATTTGTTGGATGAAAGTATTAACCGTGTTAGTTGTCGTACTCGATAATTAGGTTGTTTAGGTCACTTTATACTTTAGAAAGAACACTAGTAATATTTTGCTCGGCAATGTCCGAATTTGAAATGTGTCTGTGAACGAACTCTCACATGAGTTACCTGAGGTGATTCTATAACTGGTATCAATTTTTACTGGTGACTCGTCTCTTATAAATCTAGCCGAGCAGAATAACATAGCTTGAGCACCTGATATCTCAAGCGGTGGGATACTAGGCGATTTTGCATTGTGAATTGTTCTTTCTGTAGTTTCGACGTGTTTACAAGATTTCATTTCATATTTTCATTTGAAGAACTATGATCCGTAAAGGACTAGAGGGGGTCGTTTTCGAGCGAGTGCATTCATACAGATGACTTATATTCCATTTGAAGTTTCCCTGAAATTTATTGGCTGTATTCTATCCTATTTTTGGTAAGATAGAGAGATAATTCAACATGTGGACGGCTATTGGATTTATCCAACCTAAAAAGAGATTTGAATGAAACAATGATGTTGAAATGTTATTTTTGTGTCTCATTGCATTGATTATTAGTCAGCAGTTGAATTAGAATTGTCCAATATTAATGAATTGACAATAATATAAAGTCCAACTTCACCCTTAAAGCGTGGACCGGAATGTAATGACATGAAATTTCACTCGTTTCAGGATGGTGCCACCAGAACGGGATGCTCCTTCTAGTGTACGAGTACATGCCAAATGGAAGCCTAGACAAGCACATCTTCTGTGAGGACTCCGAGACACCCCTAAGCTGGGAACTCCGGTACAAGGCCCTAAAAGGGGTGGCATCGGCCCTACACTATCTCCACTATGAGTACGATGATAAGGTCATACACCGGGATTTGAAGGCAAGCAATGTCATGCTCGACGATCACTTCAATGCACGTCTTGGTGACTTCGGTCTTGCTAGGGCCGTGGATCATGAAAAGACCTCTTATGCTGAGATTGAAGGCGATGGAGTACATGGCACAATGGGGTACATTGCCCCAGAGTGTTTCCACACAGGAAAGGCCACTCGGGAGTCCGATGTGTATGGCTTTGGAGCTGTGATTCTCGAGGTGGTTTGTGGTCTCCGCCCATGGACCAAGAGAGACGGGTACCACTCTCTTGTTGACTGGGTATGGTCAAAGCACCGGGAAGGATCCATCTTAGGCGCAATTGATCAGAGGCTCGGGAAGGAGTACGTGGCAGAAGAAGCAGAGCGGGTTTTACTCTTAGGCTTGGCATGCTCCCACCCGATATCTAGTGAACGGCCCAAAACACAGGCAATGGTCCAGATTTTGTCCGGCGCAATACCTGCACCTAGTGTACCGCCTTTCAAACCTGCCTTTATGTGGCCATCAATGGGGCCCATGGGAGACACCATGTCGGAATTCTCGCCCGATACCACCCCCATTACATCCTCACAGTATGGTCTCTCAGGGTGGACTCCTCCCTCTATTAGTTCCCACAGTCCGTACACCACCAGCGATCACTACATTCCCTGAGCACATTAGCTATGACAGTATATTATGCATCTCAGTTTTTACCCTTTTCACATTAATTTCGAATTTTAGTGTCATTTTTTCTACCACTGTTAAGTTCTTGTATATTCGTAGCATAAGCTCTTGAATATCGTCAGTTTTTACTTCAGGATTTTTTTACTGAATTGTACATCAGTTTGGGTTTGCATTGCCAGTGTACATAATGATATTTACATTACTCGTATTCGTTAGTCGTTAATTATTTAGTATATGTTGTTAGTTAGTAAATAAATCTGTTCACATCAATAATTTCTTTCACGTAGGTAAAACAATCAGCAGCTCAAGTATGCATGATTAATCCCGCACGTTTAGTCATAATCAATTAACCACCTAACTAACTGGCAGCATGACATTAAGGTCTAATATACAGGCATACAGCCCCATTTAAGATCATGCGACAAAATTGTACGTTCTACAAAATGACAAAATTAATACACCCTTGGTTTATTTTTGGATCACTCCCGTCTCTCTTTAATACTCGTTTTCTCAAAATATATGATTAAATGACTTAAACTGCATACTCATATGACAACATTACTGTACTCTTGCATACATACCACATTACTGCCTAAGCATGGAAAAAGATCAACCGTAGTTTAAAATGGATAGGATTAGTAAAATACTACTTGCTGAACTGTACCCGCTCTAGGGCTTCACCAGCATGTAGCTTCTCTGCAGCTCGAATTCCTCTTAACTGCTCATATGTGAAGGGAGCATACATGGGAGGATGACCGGGTTCTATAAAGGATGGATGTGCTTCGATGGTTTGTTCCAGTGATGGGGAAAGAAACGTCGCTATTGACAAACGCATCCCAATGTCCTTACATTGCACCCGGTGTTGCACATTACGCAATTCTCCATTGCTCCAAGGCTATTAAGAAAAGGGATCATAGCATCAGCCATTAAAGTAACTTCCTTGAACTTCTTAAGTAACAATTCTAACTAGAGTTACTAAATTTGGCATACAAGTCATCATGCTCGGTTTCAGATTGGGTTAAATGAGTAAATGTTAGGGCAAGTATGTAAAGTCGGTTGGGGGTAGCAAATGCAAACGAAATTTTCGTATCCAACGCAAATCCTATAATTTAGCAGGTAAAATTCTACAAGGACATGAACTTACCACAGCAATGTCACCGAGATTCACTAAAAAAGTATCAGGCAAGGGATCAACAGCAGTAAATATGCCAGAGGGATCCATGACTTCAAGACCACCAAGATTTTCATCATCCTGAAGTATAGTCAGGAAACCGGAGTCTGTATGTATCTGGACGCCCGAGGTGCCAAGAGTTTCCCGAGTAAAGGTGTACTTGTTTATCCTGAACTGTAAGGGCCAACCTTCGAAACTGTAATCCGTCAAACCCATGCTTGCTGCCAGTTTTGAAGCAATCTCGGTTGCCAACTTGGATATTGCTTGACCATACCTCTCTATTATCTCCCTGTATATTGTTAGCCGCGCAAAGGAATGCATTTCACCATCAAATATTTTAAATTGTTAGAAACGGAACTTAGAACAGCATAGAAGTGTTATATGTTCTTTGTACTCCTATACAAGTCAAGTACAAGTTGAAGCAGAAATTAAAATATTTGCCGAGATTTATTTGGCTCGTCTTTTATGCTAAAATTATCAACTATGTAATCTAAGAGTCGAACTCAATAATCAATGTCAAAATTCACTAAAATTTACAATGCTCAACTTTCGCCTACTTCACTGTACATGAACATTCAGAAACTCGACACTGCTATTATGGTCTTTCGAATGAGTAAAATTACTCCGTTGCTTTCTTAAAGAATGGTGAGGTCCATTTTCTTTCGATGGGATTTCATGATGAATGCGGTGTAAGAGTTTTTATCAGTAGAAGTTGACCAATTCGTTCCTTCTACGAAACTGAGATGACCGCGACTCCAACAAGACCAATAAGCAATTAGGTTGATTATTCTCTACCTCTAAAACACGGGAAACCAACACGAAAACTCTCAGAAAACTGAACATGTTCTTACTTTGACATTGTCTCACTATTATCTGTGACCAAGATACACATTCATCTTCAAAGCAAAATCCAAACCTTGGAAATAAGTAAGCCTTTCACACCAATCTTATGACTAAACAATAATCAAATTCACAAAGATAAGGAAATTCATGACCTTTTGACAATTCCCACATTACAATTACAATCCTAACTAAAAATACTCCGTATTTTATAAGCAACAACCTAAGAAAGTTAGGCCTCAATCTCCATTAAGACGATCTTAAAAAATGTGGATTTCTTCGTCCCGTTATTTGTTTACCATTTTCATTGTTAGGTGTCGCATTAATTTGAGTAAAATTTTCTACGAATAGTTTGATTTCTTAATGGGACTACTGTCCACTTGTCGTCTAATGCCCCTGCCTACAAATGGTCCCGTACATTCTCCTTAATCTTTGTGCCAAAAGTAAAGATAAATAAATGACCGGAACGGACAGATAACCATTTTATAATAAAAAGTGACCTTAATCATAAAAAGTTAAAACTATAATTGTCGCTTTCTAACAATAAACTAATGACAGCTTTTTATCAGGAAATGCTGAACTTTTATCGTAAAATGATCACATTTAACCTTCAGAGCTTCATTACTTGCAAGACATTTTAAGCGAAGCTAAACAAATGATCGATTGTAAAAAAAAGGAAAAGAAAAAGAGAGAACCTTGTATGAGGAGAAACTTGAAGATCAGAGCAAAAGGAAGAAAGAGAAAGAGAAGAAGAAACATCAAAAAGTCCAAAAGCTTCATAAAGTGGATTCTTTTCACTAGGAGCCATATACCCACTTCCTGCAACTACTTCTTTGTTTCTCTGTTTAATTTCTATCGGACGATCAAACAATTCTTTGATTGCAGATTTCATCTCAGCCATTAATTTTGTGTCAACTCCATGATTAATTAATCTGAAACAACCCCATTTACTGCATACTTGTCTTAGTTTCTGGGGTTCTTGTAAATCTATTACTGGTATTTGGGTTTCCATTTTTTAGTATTTTTTTTTTTTAATAAAAAGTGAAAAGAATTAGATGAATCGGAGGAAGTATTAGAAGAAAGGGTGAATGTGTAGCTCAAATTTACAGTATTTTTGTGGGTAAAAAGTTGGAAGTTTTAGTGAGTGGGTAACTGGGTAAGTCAGTGACTTGAGGTAATTGAGTTAAGTCAATAAATTTTGTTGTTTATGGGTCTTAAAAAAAGAGTGAAGTTGCATACACGCAATTTGTTCGAGTAATTTTAGCAAGTTTTGCGTGTTTGATGACTAAAGGGTAAATCACATCTAAGCTAAAATAATACTCCCTTCTAGTCGGTCATTTCTTCCCTCTTTCCTTATTGGGTAAGTCGGGTTTTCTTCCCTCTTTCCCTTTTTGAATGTGGGGTTGTGTGTTTTGTGTGGTCTAAATTCATTTGTATGTGGGGTAGTGTGTTTTGTGTGGTCCAAATTCATTTCCTTAATTTTTGTGTAAAAGGGAAAGGGGAAGAAATGAGTGACTAGGAGGGAGTACTTCGTAACTTGTAAAATGGAATGACGTTTATGGTCATTTTTAGATCATTACACGGCATTATCGTTACCCCAATGTTACAATGGCTTCCACCAACTGCCAGATAAATGGGGTAGAGTATAGGTAGTCTTATCCTAATATTAGCAGTACAAAGTGATTGTTTCCAAATGATTGTAGATGAAATTTCCGCCAAAAACGGTATTGAAAGACCGCTGTTTCACTAGAGAAACAATCACAACCATTTTAGTGAGCTGTTTTCAATTTATAACGGATTTACGGAGTACAAGTCAAAACAAAAATGTAATGAGTACTTAGCTCTATTGAAAATATGAACCATATTGCACTAAAGTTTGAATTTGTTATCAAGATTTAGTCTACTAGCATAAGTTGCATTAGATACATACGAGCAAAATTTTAGAGTATCATAATCCAAGGATGTGGGTCCCCAAACAAAAAAAGAAGTCCAAGTTGAATCCAACTTGTATTCTTCGTACCAGAAATCTTACTCATCGTGTGTCGATTGTTCATTAACTTGGTGTATATCAGTACTATATGTGTCAAAGATGAGTACACCTGCATGTAGATAATTGTTCTCTTACAAATTATACAAAATCGGTCTTACATCGTGAGACGGTTCACTTTTGTAAAATTTCATTTATTGTTAATAAATGAGTTACCGTTTTATATAATGTGAACATCTTTGCGGAGCTAGGATTTGAACTAAAGGGGGTAAATGACTAATTACTTAAGATACGCTAAAAAACTTAAGTAAAAACTTATGCAAAAACTTCAAATATTTTATCCCCAGCTCCACCACTATATCTTTTCACATTGTAAGACGGCCTTAGACAATACTTCTGTAGTTCTGTTGTTCTCTAGGGAGCTGCGAGTTGTGGGGATAATTTCTTTTGCAATGCTTGATTTACCATAACAAAAGTCTAATGTAACTCAATAGTGAAATGTGAAGACGAAAGATGATTATTATGGAATCTTTCAACCTTAAATTAAGGTAAGAAGCTATGGATTTTATGATTAACTATTTCTATTTTTGAATACTTGAAAAAGACACCGTCAAATCCACACATCTGTGAAGAAGAAGAAAAGGCTAAGCGCGCTTGTAACTAAGATCATGTATCCATAATTTTGAGAAACTAGTTTTTCCAACGCAGAAGTTCAAGGGCTTCACCAGCATACATCTTCTTTGCAGCTCGGAGTTTCCTGAACTCTGCATAATTGAAGGGAATGTATTCGGGTGGACGGTCACCTTCTATGAATGTCGGATGAGCTTGCATGTCCTCCTCAATCGGTGGTGTAATGATTGTTGGAATCGACATACGTACCCCAACATCCTTACATACAACCCGGTGTTTCAAATTCCTCATTTTGCCGTTGCTCCAAGGCTTCATTTCACGCAAGCAATGCATTAGTACAATTTAGAGCATCCATGAGAGACTGAGAGAAGCTATTAAATGCTTCTAACAGAAATTGAACAATAGCTATTATAACAAAGCAAATTCAACGAGGGAGATGAAACAAAATATAAGTAATTACCACAGCAATGTCTCCGAGATTGATGAGAAACGAATCAGGAAAGCGATCAACAGCGAGTAATTTACCAGACGGGTTAACAATTTCGAGGCCTCCAAAATGTTCATCGTCTAGGAGTATGGTAAATAGACTAGCATCTGTATGCATTGGCAAGCCACCTGTGCCGATGTTTTTCTGAGCAATGGTGTATTTGTTCATCCTGAAATGTGACGGACAAACTTTGACATTGTCGTCGTCCTGCCCTGAGCTTCCGACCAT
The DNA here is from genome assembly GCA_022085475.1 of Heliosperma pusillum. NCBI lineage: Eukaryota > Viridiplantae > Streptophyta > Magnoliopsida > Caryophyllales > Caryophyllaceae > Heliosperma > Heliosperma pusillum. The sequence continues at coordinate 26,717 of JAIUZE010012913.1, forward strand.
TCTATTCGCAATCTCAATTCCCAAGTTGTGCATATTTTGAGCATAACTCTCAATTATCTCCCTGCCATGTATTGTTGTAGGTTGATTAAAATTACTCCGTACTATACTAATTTAGTAGATGTATAAGGAATTGTCATGGAATAAATAACTATTGATCCATTTACATATCAAATGTTGATAAGAAAATATGTGTATCTAATTATTTAATTAGAGGAGAAGGTTGGAGAGAAAATTTGAAGGAGATGATCCTTAGCAAAACTCTAAAAAGGTTATCAAACTCATCACAATGTCTCCACCTGTTTGAGGTGAGGTAAGGGGTTTGGATGTATTATACCTAGTAGATAGACCTGGCAAACAGGTGAGCCGGATTGGGTTTGGGTACAGGTTTGCAAGAATTCGGATTAGGTCGGGTTATTTCGGGTACGGGCCATTTTCTTTTCAAGTTATTTGAAGATAACGGTTAGTTTGTGGTCGGGTTGAACATGGTTGGGTCAATTCTGGCTTCGGGTCCTCAATTTGGGACGTCTTAGTAGATGAGACAAATGACTGTTTAAGACGGCAATATCCGTCTTAAACTTAAAACGAATCTGGAAGGTAACAAAAGAAGGATCTCTTGTATCATTCAAAAAGTGTCTTATATATACAAGTCGGAGCATATTTAAAAGTCAAAATGTGTTATTGTTAGGTTTCAGACGTATGATGTCGTCTTAAAAGTCAAAATGTGAAGAGAAAGAGCTCTTCACAAGTGAATCCCATGCCCGGTAACGTAAAATGTAACACAAAGGGATCGGTAAATTGGTTAATTTGACAATAAGATTAAATGATTAACTACTCTTTTGGTAATTCTATATCAAATTGATAAAGTATACATTTGTCTATGAAGTTTTTAAAATTTTGTGTTAAAAAGCACAATCAAGTTTAATGTGTTATCAGGTGGTATCTATCATCTACTCTCTCAGTCCCGGTCATTACTTTTGTCACAAAGATAAGAGTAGGGACGATTTGTTGTTCTACTTCCCGGCATCAAATTACTCGTAGATTACCAACTTACTCCCTCCGTCCCGGTCAATTGTTGTCTTATTCCTTTTTAGCGTGTCTCAGTGAATTATTATCTCTTCTATATTAGGAAGATGATTGCTCAATGAGACTATTGTCCACTTCTCATCCACTAAGGGAACCCAAAAATGGTCCAGCACTATTTCCTCGGTCTTTGTGCCAAAATAAAAGAACAACAATTGACCGGTACGGAGGGAGTAATACAGAAAGATAAACGAATAAACGAGATACCCTAAAATGGAAACGATAGACCGAGACAAAGAGAGTAGACAAAGTAAAAGAGTACCTTTGGTGAGGGGAGGCTTCAAGGTCAGAACAAAAGGAAGGAAGAGAAAGAGAAGAAAAGATGTCAGTAGCAAGTGCTTCATAAACCGGATTATTTTGAGTAGGTCCCACGTAACCGCTTCCTGGTAACCCTTCCTTGTTCCTCTGCTTAATATCCACCGTACGATCAAACAATTCAACAGCAACAGATTTAATCTCAGCCATTAATTTAGTGGGAACTCCATGATTTACTACTCTGAAGCAACCCCATTTCTCACATGCTTCTCTTACTTTGTTTACCTCCTTTTCTTGCATGTCTATTATTGGTATTTCTTCACCCATTTCTCTTCTCTCTTGTTTTTTCTTTGATGACCAATTTGGAAGCGGTGGCATAAGATTCCATGTTTTGAAGGCAAAGTTGGAGATTTTTATACGCAAATCTAAGTTTTTTATGTCTAATTTTATACTCCCTCCGTCCCGGTCATTTATTTACCATTTCTATATTTGGGTGTCTCATCCATTTGTTTACCTTTCTATATTGGGAAGACTTTTGATGAGTAATTTCATCACCCAATGGGACTATTGTTCACTTGTCATCTTATGACACTACCCACAAATGGTCCCCTCCCATTTCCTTGGTCTTTGTGCCAAAAGCAAAGGTAAACAAATGACCGGGACGGAGGGAGTATATTTGTTGGTTTTCCAGCTGCGGCGGAGTCAAGTTTTGAACTTAAGAAGTAGGACAAATTTTAAAGGGTGAATAACTAAATTAAGGACATAAGATACACTCGAAAAATTTTCAAAACATTTAACTAAGAACTTCGAAAAACTAATCCGCCAGGGGCCGACTGCCCATGTTAGAGTGTTAGCCCTCTTAGATCCGTCACTGTTTTCAATCAACTAGTTGTAATTACAACTCTTGTATAATTTTTTTGTGTTATAATACATTCTATGAATAGAATTTATACACAAATTCTTGTTTGTGACGGGTAGTATCCGTCACAAGCTTACGATGGGTACCACTTCCCCTCACAAATGACCCATTTAAGGGAAAAGGGGAAGCACATGGGGGTGCCCCACATGTTTCCTCTACCCATTTTGTTAGAGGAAAAACCCGTTGCAAGTCCGACCCGTCACAAGGGAGACCTATTGGAATTTATATGTACATTTTGCGAGTTGTATTTAAATAGCTATGAGTTTTTTTAATATAAATTTTAAATTCAAAATTTTATAATGAAATTTTAAAATAATAAATACAAGCTCAATTAGATGTTTAAACAACTTGCTCAAATTAATTTTTACTCATTCACAAATCAGCCAGAATTTTAGATTGTTTTTTTCCATACGAGTCTCAAAGGTTCCTGAGGGTAACCTTTGATTAGACCTACAAAACCAACTCGACCCTATTGACCCAACCCAAAAAGCTGATCGAGACCCGAAATTGACCTGAACTACAACTCTTCGATGTGACCCGAAACCCAAATTGACTCAACCTTGGCTCGAACATGACCCAAACTTTGTTGACCCAGAACTGACGCGCCCTGAAATGACAAGATTCCAAACCCCAGACCCGAAAATGGCTCGACAAAATATAACTCTAAATAAACTAAAAAAGACTTGAAATTATAATTTAAAAGCATAATTAACATTATTTAAGTTAAAATAAAGAGTAAATTATCAAAATTAAATTAAAAATAGAGTAATACTAAACTTTTTTCACTTAACCGTACCGTTGACCCTAAAACAACCTGGACCCGTAACCCCGCCAACTTGACTCGAAACTGACCCCGTCAAATTTAATAGAAATGTAACTTGAAAAAATTCTTGGCAATAAAATGTATGCATATCGTCAAATGTATAAAAGAAAATTAGAAATAGCCAAATGTGGCACATATATTGCATGATGCATCAATAATTCAATATTAAAAAACTAGGTTTTCCAAAGTAGAAGTTCAAGTGCTTCACCATTAAACAGCTTCTTAGCAGCTCGAAGTTTCCTTAATTCTGCATAACTGAAGGGAATGTATTTGGGTAGTTGGTCACCTTCTATGAATTTCGGATGAGCTTTTATGTCTTCATCAATCGCTGGCGTAATAATCGTCGCAATCGACATACGTATCCCAACATCCTTACATACAACCCGGTGCTTCAAATTCCGCATTTTGCCATTGCTCCAAGGCTTCATTTCACATAAGTAATCCATTAGTACAACTAATTACAAAATTCATATTTTGCTAGGGTAGCATTTAAATTTCGAAATATTGTCTAATAAATTCTTATGGCTCCAAGGCTTTTAAGAAACAGTAGGACTCTTGAGAGACGGTCTCTTAGACCAATTATAAACTGATGGAGAACTGGTACAAAGTTTTTGTGAGACCGTTTGTGTTTAAGAAATTTGTTGGAATTTGAACAAAAACGGTCATAACATAAAGCAAATCAAATAGCGAGGGAGATTAAACGAAATGGAAGTAATTACCAAAGCAATGTCTCCAAGATTGATGAGAAATGAACCAGGAAAGTGATCAACAGCGAGTAATTTATCAGACGGGTCAACAATTTCGAGGCCTCTGAAATGTTCATCATCCTGGAGTATGGTGAATAAACCAGCATCTGTATGCGTCGGTAAACCAGCAGAGCCAATGTTTTCCTGAGTAACATTGTATTTGTTCATCCTCATATGTGAAGGACAAACGTTAACATTGTCGTCGTCCACTCCTGAGCTTCCGACCATCATACTCGCAATGTGAATCGCCAACTTGTGTATATTTTGAGCATACCTCTCAATTATCTCCCTGCCATATATCGGTTTAGGTTGATTAAAAGTACTCGGTAAATTACTTGATGTACAACTAATACGAGTGCAGAAGCGATTTAAATAGTTTAGCAAAAGTGTGTTGTGAGCCTCGAACCGTGTATCTCAATGATACGACGTAAGGAGTGTTTGTGGGTATTTTACTAGAAATCCTCCAAGACTTCGAGTGAATGACATATATGGATCAAAGATCCACCGAGTTGATCTTGATCCAACGATTGCCAAAGTTATAAACTTATTTAACTTGAGATGACGAATAAAATTAAAGACTTATTTTAACTTGAAGAATTGAAATATTTCTCAAATCAAGATTAGTGATCAAACTACCGAATTTCTGAATTTCTTTTATCAAATTTCAATATAAAAACTGAAATACAACTATTTATAGTTTCTAACGATGTATCAAATCCATATCCTTATCGACTACAACTCCTAAAAGCAATTGCATTCATGTACGAATGTACCTTCCCATATTTTTTCTCTCATTTTCTCATTCATCCACATTACTATACACTAACTTTTTTATTTACCCTTCTTATGTCATACTCCCTCCCATCCAGACCAAAGGTAACATTGGGCTTTTTGCACTATTCATGGGTGCGGAAAATCTTTAGTATTATTCGTAATATATAAGAGAAAATATAGTCATGCGAGATCTTGTTTGATTCATAATCATGAATGCTACAAGAATATCAAATTATTATAATTTTTAATAATGTGTAACTAAACATATTCACGTTGCAAAACGCGCCTCGACAAGTGTGAAAAGCCCAATGTTACCTTTGGTGTGGATGGGAGGGAGTATTTAACTTCTGAACTAACGGGTTCCCCAACCAATTTATTTTCTACTAATTTTCTACACCCCCCCACATGACACATGGCGGTTTCTTATTTGTCTTTCATTTTGGAAAGGTTCCCTAAAACTAGAGGATCCCGAAATAATCAGGAACCTCCCACATTGATGAAGCACCCTACTTAAGGAGAATGAAGGCATTTGGGGAGGTAAAATCCAACCAATGCACATCCTCTTTAATAATGGCACACAATTGTCTTATTTTAACTCTACTAGATAAAATTTAAGGAAAAATAAATCCTAATCGATCGAGTTATGTCATCCATAATCATATCAACATACTTAAAACAGAAACGTAAAGAAGAATAACGTTAACCAACTAATCAACTTATATAAAGCATAAGGAATTGATCGAGACAAAGGAAATACGACGAAGTACCTTTGTTGAGGAGAGGCCTCAAGATCAGAACAAAAGGAAGGAAGAGAAAGAGAAGAAGTGATCTCAATAGCAAATGCTTCACAAACAGGATTACTTTGAGTAACTCTTATGTAACCACTTCCTGGTAACCCTACCTTGGTCCTTTGCTTAATCTCCATCGTACGATCAAACAAATTTGTAATCACAGATTTAATCTCAGCCATTAATTCTGTGGAAACTCCATGATTAACAACTCTAAAGCAACCCCATTTCTCACATGCTTCTCTTAGTTTATTTTCCTCAACATTTTGCATATCTATTATTGGGATATCTTCACCCATACTCTCCATTCTCTCTTATTTTTCCCTATAATACAAGTTTGATTTTAGAGTATTGAAATTTAAAAGCACTAGTTTGATCATTTTTGATGTTTTTATATGAAAACTAAGTGTCTCATTTGTCGACTATAATACGTACTAGCTATATTTTGACGATTTCAAGTTATTTTTTTGTTAAAATGAACGGATTATGTTGGGGGTAAGAATCGAATTTTCAATCTCATGCACGGTTGGAGTAGGAGAGTTTTGCCGCTTAATCTAACTCTTTTTTCTTATGTCAAGTTATATTTTAATGAAACCCGCTGATAAAATCTACAAAAAATAATCTGTTTTCACAACCTGTTTCGACAATATTAACCTGTTGTTTACCAAACATGGCCTAAAAATTTTCGTTATTTGAAAACAATTACACTTTTTAAAATAACGTACTATTATTACTATAGTACCTATGAGAATATTTAGTTTTGGAAGGATTTTGTCGTAAAATTTTCAAAGTAAAATTTTTGAAAAGTACATTTTTGGTAAAAGATTTGGGAAATATTTTTGTTTTGAAATATTTTTGTTTTGAAATATTTTCTGACTAAAGTATGTATTGATAACACTTTAATTTAATCATATCATGATAGATAATATTCTTCTAAATATATTTTATTTTAATTTTGAAAAAATTAAAGAAGGGTATATTTCTGATAAACTTCCTAAATTATGTGATTATTTATGAAATAAAGATATTTGTTTCCTAAGTTAATGGATTATGAATTTATGGAGATTCATTTGTTCTCTTATATATATACTCAAAGGTGCTAATTTTCAATTCTCAGTACACATTTTACTCATTATAGTACACTTTTAACAATTATACCCCTTTCATTTTCTCACTTTCATTATATTTCATTTTACGCATAAACCATTCACTACCACCTTTAGCTACCCTCCCTTCTGTCCACTACCAGTCCTACCACCAACGAACGACACCCCTTGCCGCCGGAAACCACCGCCCTCTCCTGCTCCCTCGTCGACCGTCGACCGTCGACCAACCACACTTTCTCTTCTGCACCTCTCGCCGGCGACGCACGACACCGGTCTTGAACTCCTCCACCGCCAGGCGGCTGCCGTCATCACCAATTACCACAAACCTAGATTGAGATCTACCCAAATTAAACCCAAGATTAATACTCCCTCCAATTTTTCATGTTCTTCCCTCTTTTCATTTTGGGCCAATTGATATGTTCTTCCCCTTTCCCTTTTCTAGTAACCCACTAACATAGCCCATTACCCACTAAACCTTCCCCATTAACAATAACCCAACATATTACCCACTGACCATTCCCTCCATTTATAACCCTAAACCCTAACTACTGCTATATATTCACTCACCCTCTCTCTCTCTTCCGCATCTCACCCTCTCTCTTTTATTTGTGAGTAGCTGTGTGGTCCAAATTTAATTGATATTAATATTTTACTCGGTAAGACAATTTAAACAAGATCTCACATGACTATTTTTTATTTTATATATTAAAAGTTGTATAAAAGATTATTTTCACTTATGAATAGTGTCCAAAAAGCAAACGTATACAATCAAATGGAACGGATAAAGTATTATTCAAACGAAAAATGAGAAATGGGTATACTGAGAATCTTAATGCTACCTTTTTCATTCATCCATTATTTAGAGACTCCTCAATACCATTCGATAATATCGATACTCAAATACTCAATACCATTCGATAACATCGATACTCAAATACTCAATACCATTCGAATATTCGATAACGCACTAACGATATTGTTATCAAACCACCCCTTTAAATTACCTTAAAATTTAAGGAAAGGTATCTCTAAATAGTGAAGGATTTTCATGAACAAATGGGATCCGCAATACATATGCAAAGTGGAGCAATAACATTGCATTATCTACTGAGTATATAATACTAAAGCAATAACATTTCATTGTTTCTTATTGGCTGCTTGATTTTAGGATTAAAAAAGCTTTTTTTTTTGTGAAGTAGGGACCCTCATGATTACTGTGAAGCTTGACCTAGACTCCATAGATGTACTTAATCAAGCTTGTATGATGAAGTAAGCAAACACAGTAGGTAAATAACAGAGTTTTTATTATTGAGAAGTTTGTTATTACAAATTACATTAACTTAGAAATGAATGATGTGCTGCTATTTATATACAAGATGTTCCAGTTGTAACTAACTATGACAAGTCATCAATCCGTGTCATCAATCCGTGTGAGTTTGTGCTTCTTTAATCTTGTATCTAGCTTGATCATGATCATAATCTCTACACTCCCCCTTCAAGCTAGATTCTCTGTTAAGCTGTAAGCCTAGTCTTTCAGACAAGTAAGCATGTTGCTGTCCTCCTAAAGGTTTTGTCATAATATCTGCTAGCTGCATACTTGATCTAACATGCCTTGTAACCATCAATCCCTCATGTATCTTCTCCCTAACATAATGACAATCAATATCAAGATGCTTGGTTCTCTCGTGAAAAACAGGATTGAGTGCTATATGCTCTGCTGCCTTATTATCACAATAGAGATCAATAGGTGTAGGTACACGTACATTCAGATCCTTTAACAATCTCTCCAACCACACTACTTCACTGGCTGTATAAGACATACATCTATACTCTGCTTCAGCCGTGCTCTTGCTTACAGTTCTCTGTTTCTTAGTCTTCCATGAGATCAAAGATGTTCCCAAGAAGACGCAGTAACCAGATAAAGATTTGCAACTGAATGCACATTGCCCCCAATCTGCGTCTGAATATGCTTGTAACTGTAATTCTGCAGTAGAGGAGTAGAACAGTCCAGCATTCACAGTATGTTTCAAGTATTTCAGTACGTGTAATGCTGCTTGTATATGAGGTACCCTTGGTTGAGACAGAAACTGACTTAAATGTTGCACTGAGTAAGATATGTCAGGTCTGGTCAGATTGAGGTATAAAAGTTTACCCACCAACCTCCTATACCTTTCTGGATCAGGTAGTAACTCACCTTGATCTGTGGAAAGTTTCAGACCTCTGGGTAGGGGAAATGGAGTTGGAGAACAATTCTCCATACCAAGATCTTTTATTATGTCAGTGATATACTTCCTTTGATTAAGAAGTATGCCTGATTTATTTCTTGCTATCTCTAAACCTAGAAAGTATCTCATCAGACCAAGATCTTTAATGGTAAAAGACTTGTCTAAATTTTGCTTGATGATCCTAATCTCCTCCTCATCATCTCCTGTAATAATCAGGTCATCAACATAGACAAGTATTACCAAAAACTTACTAGTTACTGTATTCTCCTTTGTGAATAGAGAATAATCTTGTTTGGACTGCTTAAAACCTGAAGCTGTCAAGTGCCTGGTTAGCTGTATATTCCATTGTCTACTAGCTTGTTTGAGTCCATATAAAGACCTCTTAAGTCTACAAACTTGTCCAGGCATTGCTTTTGTATATCCTAAGGGTGGTCTCATGTAAACTTCCTCATCAATATACCCATGCAAGAAAGCATTGTTTATATCAAGCTGATGTAGTGGCCAATTCCTTATTGCAGCTATGGCTAACAATGTTCTTACTGTGGCAAACTTTGCAACAGGTGAGAATGTGTGTTTATAGTCTTTGTCTTTTACTTGATTATAGCCCTTAGCCACAAGTCTAGCTTTAAATCTTTCCACACTCCCATCAGCCCTATGTTTGATCTTATAGACCCATTTAGATCCAATAGCCTTCTTGTTAGCAGGTAAACTTGTCAATTCCCAAGTATTGTTGGTTTCTAATGCCTCTAACTCCTTATCCATTGCTATCACCCATCTCTCATCAGACTGTGCTTCTTGAAAAGATACTGGTTCATGTTCTTGTAAGACATTGTTCAAGGAACTAATATAATCAGTATCAAACATGTTTAGTCCCTTCAGGATTTCAGCATGGAAAGCATGAGTTACAGAAGCTGCAGTATGATTTTGGAAGGGTAATTTAACAGGGCAATGGAATCCATTCAGTCTGCTAGAAACCATTCTGTGTCTGGTGGACTTTCTAGTATCAACAGAAGTATGTGCATCTGTATTTCTTGCTCTTTCAGTAATGGGAGAAGCAATATTTGGAATACTATCAGCAATATGAGGCATGAATAAATCTTCTGATTCATTATTATCTGTATTATTATGAGGAGAATCTGTATTATCTGTATTATTATATACTATCTTCTGCTCATTAGTACCTGTTGTAACCTCATTGTCAAGAATGCTTGTGTCAGGTATGAATTCAGAGTAAAAAGGATTGGGTTCATTTTGACAAGGAGATGAAGTGTTAATTTGATGATTCTGGAGAAAAGAGAATCTATTTTCTTGGAAAATGACATCTCTGCAAGTGAAGGTGGTATGAGTCTCTAGATCATAGAGCTTATATCCTTTTTGCCCAAAAGGATATCCAATAAAGATGCATTTCCTTGCTCTTTTGCCAAATTTGTCTTTATGTGTCACTGGCATTGTCCCATAGCACAAAGTTCCTAAAACCCTCAACTCATTATATGTAGGAGTCTCTCCAAACAATAACTCATAGGGAGTTTTCCACTTGAGTATGGATGTGGGCATCTTATTGATGAGATAAGTAGCAGTTAGGAGACAGTCTCCCCAAAACTTGAGAGGTAAACCTGCTTGTAATCTCAAAGCCCTGGCTGTTTCCACTAGATGCCCGTGTTTTCTTTCCACACGCCCATTCTGTTGAGGTCTACCAGTCATGGAAGTCTGATGTATGATCCCTCTTTCATTCAACATCCTTTTACAAGGCACTTGCACAAACTCTGTTCCATTATCAGTCCTCACAACTTTAACCTTGGTATTAAACTGTGTCTCAACATAGTTGAGAAAGTCTCTGATAAGATGAGGTACCTGATCCTTAGTTTGGATAAAAAAAGTCCATGTAGTTCTAGTACAATCATCTACAATGGTCAAGAATGATCTAGCCCCTGAGAGAGCCCTCACTCTATAGGGACCCCATACATCAAGGTGTATCAGGTCAAACTTTCCTTTAGCATGTGAGGTACTGATATTAAAGGGCAGTTTATGATGCTTAGACAAAATGCATGTTTCACAAGTAAATTGTGCTTTATTACTCAAACAAATTTCTGGTAAATGTTTCATTTTGTCAAAAGAACTGTGCCCTAATCTCTGATGTAACAGATGCACATCAGGTACAGCAGTAATCTGATTACAATTATTAGAAATACTTCTCAAAACATTAGAAGTTTGTCTACACAACTTCTTATTATTAGGACAAAAACAATTGCAAAGTCTACTGGCACTTCCAGTCTGCAATTGAGGCTTTAAGATGTAAAGATTGCCATCCCTTTTTGCTTTTGTCACAAGTCTGCTACTTAAAAGGTCCTGAAACCAACACTCATTATGAAAGAAAGTAAGTTTCATTCCTGAGTGTTGTAACAGCCTTCCAACAGACAAAAGATTTTGCTTAAAATCTGGGATAATAAGCACATTATAAAGAGTAATCTGACTAGTTAGGAAAACTGTGCCAATGTGTTTAACAGTCTTAGTACTTCCATCAGGTAGCATGACCAAAATGGGATGTGAAAGAGGTTTAATGTCATTAACAATAGATATGCAGGAGGTCATGTGATCAGAAGATCCTGAATCTATAATCCATGTGTCAGAATGGTGTTTGGTTGTGCAATGTAAAACTGTGGATGATGATGATATACCTGCAAAGCTTGTAGCAGGTAAGGTGAAAGCAGCATTAGCCTGAGCAGCATTAGCCTGAACAGTTTGTCCAGATAATGCTTTGATTACTTGTTGCACAACCTTGTCAACCAGACCAGTATCCATGTCAGATGTATAGTATTGTTCACCATGTCCCTGAGATAGAACAACATCAGATGTATAGTAAGACTGATTAATATCATCATCAAGAGGTGACAGATCCTCATAATTCTGTGAACCAGCTCTGACTGCATCAACACTGTTAACTGTGGGCCTTTTGTAGACATTTTGACCCTTCCTGTGATAGGAATTAGTACGACCTCTACCTCTTCCAGGGACAGATTGAGTTCTACCTCTGCCCATTCCTCTAGCCAGATAACATTGGAATTCCACATGGCCAAAAGCATTACAAATAGAACAGGTTTGCAGTTTGTAACATTCAGTAATGTCATGTCCTTTCTTGGTACAGTGAGTGCATTGTTTGATAGCCTTTCCTTCTTGTTCAAGCTTAGGCATCTTGAAAGAAGTGTCTGGATGAAAACCCGACTGTTGTTGGCTAGCATATGCATTTGCCTCAGACATAGTAGTAATCCTATCACTAATTTCCTTTTGTTTCTCAACCTTCTGCAACAGCCCTAAAACTTTGTTGATTGTAGGCATTGTTTCCATAGTTAAGACATTACTCTTAATGCTCTCATAGCTTGGATTCAAACCCATGAGTAACTGTATTAACTTGGACTGCACTTCTCTATCTACCAGTCTTTTCAAAAAAGCACATGAACAGTTTTTCATAGCATCA
>JAIUZE010012914.1:0-12608 GCA_022085475.1 Heliosperma pusillum
TTTGATTGATTGTTAAATGAAAAGTTGTTGGTGAGTAATGAAAAGAAAGAAAATATCAAGGCTTAAGAGGGGAAAAAGAGACGTGTGAAATGGAGAGGAATCGGGTCTGTTTTTACGCGATTTGCGGAGTTTAAGTTGACAGACCGAAAAAGTTACAAATATCTTAGATATTTTTATTAGTTTAATCATATTAATTAAAAGATCTAATATGAGTGGAAAAAAAATGACATGGGGCGTATGACTCCTGTCAAAGTCGGGTTTCGGGACTTAAGTTGACCCGGGAATAGTTAAATGACGTTTGGGGTTAAATCATAAAAGTTATTCTTTAATTCCGAATAAATTCAAAATAATTATATTAAATTATCATAAATTCAAATAAATCTTAATAAAAATACATTAAATTTATTATTTTTCAATAAAATTTCGGTCTTCAAACTTATGAGCCGAGTCGGAAAAAGTCAACGAAAGTCAAAGTCGACTTAAAATTCGAGAAAAGTCAAAAATGACTTAAAAGTCAAGAAAAGTTTATGACGACTTAAAAGTCAAGAAAAAGTCAATGACGACTTTAAAAAGTCAAGAAAAGTCAAAGACGACTTAAAAGTCAAGAAAAGTCAAAGATGACTAAAAACGGTCTTTTCATGAAATCTCTCAGAAATTCCAAATACGAACGCGGAATTTCAAAATACGACTCGAAACAATAAATTCTATTTTAAAAACTTAAGTCTGCTGAAAAGTGTTAGTAAATATTTTTACTAGAAAAATTGGGTACTTTTCGGGTTGTTACATCAAGTACCATCACAAATTAAGATTTCATTCCATAACACCATATTACGTGCATGCTCAATTTCACTACAAATCATATTAACATACAACATTGCATACCATTTTCATATTCCTTACAAATCATAATGTTCAATCATTCAAGTCGATTCCAACAATTCGTAACATACGTCCCATACAATCCCACACTCATCTCACACGCGCCATTTATTATTGTTATTATTATTATTATTTTGAAAACTTTTTGAAAATATTTACTTAGGTCAGTCGATTCACGGGCGGTGAAGAGATATGAAGATCTAATCACCTATCCAAGAAGGAAACCCGCTCTGATACCACTTTCTAACACCCCCAATATCCTCTTAGTTTAAAACTTCCAATTTCATATAAAATAGGATAATGGGTGTGCCACAATGTAATCAAATGTGGTAATCGAACCATGATTTTAAGCAAAAAGGATAAAATTCCATATGAATAAAAGCAAGGTGATAAAATCCGATTACAACATTCCAAATTTAGCAGAAGCAAATCAAAGTTATAAGTACCAAAAACCCTCAAATATTTTTAAAGTTCTAACTTCAAATATTCCTTGATAGCGTGGTATCCCCAAGTGTTCTCGACTGTGCTTTACACAAATACCTGTCATATGATCTGCTCACACAGTTTGTGTTCATCGCAGGTCCAATCAAGGACAAAACAAAAGAAGTGTCAACAATAATGTTGAGTAAGGTAAACAATCTGAAAAGAAGAATTGGTAAGTTTTAGAATACTAACTTGAATTACATTTTCAAAACAATGTATGAGATATAAGAATTTTCAATAACAACATGTGGTATTTCATATAGTCAAGAAGAAATCATGAGTGTTTCCAAACTTTTCGAATCACAGTCCTTCCAATACCTTTTCCATTTGAAAGAAAACATTCTTTCCATAAGTTTCCAATATTTTCAAAACCACATTTCTTCCAATACACTTTCATTTGAAAGAAAACATTTCTTTCAATAAGTTTCCATCATCGATATACTTGGATAGAGGCTGTATGAAGAGGATCCCCTTGCCCTAGTCCGGATAAGACAGGGTTCACCAAACCATGTACAATAACTATCCTAAAATCCCGAGTGTGCACACCCCTCCAAGGGCCAGCCCCAAGGAGGAAGATAAGAGGACGGGATCTCAATCAACTAACCCCGCCAGAAGCTCTGTATAAGATGCCCCTTATTAATTAGGGACAACCTACCCCTCTACCAAAATTGTTTCAAAATCTAACACAAAACCCATTTTCTTAAATCCAACACATCATTTCTCGTTTCCACAAATCAAATCAAATCAGTCATCACATTCATACCAACGAAATCATTCGACATGAACAACCATTTCAATCATAACAATGTATTTCAATATTTGAAAAGATGTTTTGACAATGCAAAAGTAATGTACGGACAAGTGTTTCCCTTACCTTATAACGTTGCTTAGGGAGCGGTTACAACGCATCTTCTAAAAATTCCGAGTCTACAATATGTATAAAATATTGATTACTAATGTATCCAAGTCGGTTCTTAACTATCTTGTTTTACAATATGTGTCTCATACGGTTTCTATTATGTTAAGTTCCTTTAACTAACTCATCCCACTCTATAGCCTTTAAATATGACTTAAGCATAAGAACATAATATATATGAATGATTTATCAACTTTTTATTGTTTGGTTTAGTCATTAAGCATACATGCAATAAAATTTTGCAAGTTATATTAACTTAACTAGTCTCCACGATTTTATAGTCAGGAAGCAGTAACTTTAAACTGTCATACCTCCCTCATTACTAATCATTTTGATACGAGGTCAGTGAGGTTGGATTCTTTAAGATGTCCTTTAAACTGTCCAAAAACGAGTCTTAACATGTTATTGGGTGGAAAATGCTTTTAACAAATCATAATGCGATGATTCAAAAGTCTAAAATGCTCTACTTTCCTAATAATTTAACATATTAAAAGATGGGATGCTAAAAATATTAATAAGTATAATTTCAAAATCCTTTTATGAGGATGACAAGTTTTTACTAGTAAAACTATTACACTCATTTATCTTGTTTTTTTCCAGATTATAGAAGATATTTGTAAAAATCATAATAAATCAAAAACATCATATTTTAAGACGATGTCAGTTTATATAGATGTCTTTATGAGTCTACTAACTGTAGGACCTTCTAGACAGTGGTGTATCCAGAAATTGTTGATAGGGGGTGCGAAATTTAACAAAACACAAAATGTCGAGTTAGTAGCGACTTTTAGATTTCGATAACGAGAGAGAGTGTACGGATCCAAAATTCTTAAGACTAAAAGTATTTTTCATTATTGACTAGAACTGGATTTAGTCTTGGTTTAGAACAGTTGTCTTTTAATGACTTGTCCGGAAATTTGAAGCCGAATCTTATTATATGTGTAGAGTTATACGTATACTTATATTGAATGCATCTACCTTATTAGCGACTTGGGAGCTAGCGGATTGACTTAAAATAAGATGACTCTACCCTATTTTGCTTAAAAACAAATACTGTATTGTCGAGATGCTATTAAATCGTCTTCTTTATTATAGATAAATGAGTGTTTGAAAAACGCTAATAAAAATAACGAGTATAACATATAAATCTTCATTAGCAAAAATGATAATATCACAAGAGATTGAGCTCATACCCTATAGGAATGTAAGTAACTTGTCAACCATTGAGACACATCATTCTCAATGATTTATGATGCAAGTAATATGTATATCTTTTGAAAATAATGGGGGATGCAGCCGCACCCACTGCACCCCCCGTAGATACGACCATGCTTCTAGATCGAAGTCAAAAACTGAGTTTAAGATACCCAAAATCACGTTTTTCCAGAATGAGTCGGATTTCGAGTCATCAAAGGTAACAATGCATAAATCCGTCTTAACAAAATGAAATGAGTTGATTCCAGAGCCTAATATGCTTTAAACTCAAAGGATATTACCGTGTTAAAATATGAGACATTAATTCGTTTAATAGATATACTTTTATAACTCATTAAGTGAGACATGCAATCCCGAGTTACCCAGAAATGGGTTTTACTAATCTATTTTTCATTTCTAAATGGTGCATGCAATGACTACGAAAATTTGTGAGTATTTTAATAACATCCGAAGGTACAACATATATTAATTCACATTAAAATAACGATTTTAAGTTCGATTTATATTCTGTTCATAATCAACCTATGGATTTTGACACTTTAATGGTTGTTACTTGCTTAGATCTATGCATGCATGAATGGAGACTTGTTTGTTGAAGTTTATAGTTTAAGAAACATATGAATATGTGTTGTGATTTGTGAAGATATTGAAACATAAATAAAATGGTTTTGGATGTTCCTTACATGGTGAAGAACATAAGCTAGGCAAGATCATCCACCTACAATGCTCCTTCTTCTTCCTCCTCTTCTTTTCTCTCTTTCTCCCTCTAACCTCTCTCTATTTTTTTTTATAAAATGGTGTTTGAAATCTGATGGAGTGGATAAAATAATGAGGGTTGAGTGTTTAGGTAAATGTGTTATTGAGAAGAGAAAAAGAGAGTGAATGGGGAGGTATGTGGTGTCACAAAGGGGAAGGGAATCTTTGCATATATTGGTTCATTTTGCATGCTCAAGTAGGTAGGTTCCTAGGCATGATTATGGCTTATATTTTCCAGGTTTGTGATGCATGGGAGACGGGTTTAGGCGGCGGAAATTTAAAATGGCGCGACGCTCTATTACTCACACAATTGTTCGACGATTTTTACCAATTATTAACGTCAAGATTTTATTTGTTCTACCTCATATTTTATTATGTACGGATTTTATTTTATAGATATATATTTATATTGTTCCACATTAATATTTTATTATTAATTACTTTCCCCAAACTCGTACCCGATTAACAACAAAGCGATAACTATATCGCCACTTGATCTTCCATTTTATCTCCATTGGTTTTAGTCTTTTAAAATCCTTTATTTCTAAATTCGGTTACGCTTAATTTTTTTAATTTCCCTTTGTTATCTCTATTGACGAATTTTACGGGTATTACACAATTCCTCCTCAAACCGACTCTAACTAGCTATCGCGTTACTAGATACAGTTTGTCAACCTAGCTGTTCTACGAATAACCACGACTCGATCTTATGGCATTCCAAACAAGCGAAAGATTCATGCGAATTCACATAAGCATTTCATCAAACATGATATAAGTAAAGGTTGGAGACAAGGCAATTAAACAACAATTAAACCCAACAAACTTCATATTAACTCATACTTGAACCCATAATCCCCCATATAACCCTAGCAAGGTTACTACTCACACATATTCAAAGATATTTCAACAATAACTAAGGATTGCATAAGAGAATTAACAACAAATAACATCTTCTAATTAACAATGAATAAACAACAAAGATTAAAAGGAAAACTTAATGAAAGACAAGATTAAAGGAAGAAATTATACCAACTAAGGAAAAAGTTGAGAACTTTGATAGAATAACAAATCTTTACTCACAAATCTTTGGTTACAACCCAAGTTCCAACACTAAAACAAGCTTCAAATAATAATTAAACCAAGATTAAGCTTAAACTCCTGTAATTAAGGGAAGAATAACACTAATATATAAGGAGTTTCAGATCTAGGTTTCGTGCCTAAAAAATTACAAAGTGGGGGTATATATAGGTTCCCAAAAGAGAGGAGAGACGAGCTTTAAAAGAGCAAATGGGCTCTAGATGTCACAGGCGTGAGTTGAGGAGTCAAGAGCGTGACTGGGGTCGTCACGGTCGTAAGCTGAGTGTCACGAGCGTGAGTTGCATGACCAAAACAAGTCAATTTCTGGAGTTATCTTCACGAGCGTGAGGGCATGTCACGGGCGTGACGGGTATCTCACGAGCGTGAGATTGCAGTAACGGGCATGACGGGTTTGGCTCGTGATTTCTTGCTTTTGTAAAGGTGTCTCACGAGCGTGAGATGCAAGTCACGCTCGCGACTTCGTCTTTCCTCCTTTGTTCACCCAAGTACTTCGTCGATCTTCTTCGGTATGGCTCGTCTCGGCTTTGGCGACTTTGGCACGCCAAGTAGGGCCCCCAAAGGTATGTAGGGTAGACCTGGCAAAGGGGTCAATCGGATCGAGTTCGGGTCGGGCCAGTTCGGGTCAAGTCAGCTCTGGTCTCTCGTTGATTTCGGGTTAATTCGGGAAGGGTCATTCAGGTTAATTCGGGTCGGGTCATTTCGGGTTTCGGGTTTTGACAACACCAAATTGTGTTGTGTCTAGTAGTATTTATTAGTGTCTTTTGTTTTACTTTTTACGGGTCATTAGCGTTGTTTTATGTTAACTTTAGTTTTTGTAATAATGTTGTTATTTAGTAATTTGAGTCAATTTTGAGAGTCAAACCCGGAAGTCAACGAAAGTCAAACCCGAAACCCGAGACCCAAAATTCCGGAAATTGGAGTGGGCTAGTAATGAATCATCAAGGCAAGAAGACCAAACCCAATAGGTCAATGGAAGTCAAGGCGGGGCCAAAAATCCAAGGGTCAACGAAAGTCAAGAAGGAAAGCAAAGGAAAAACTGGCAGTACGGGACGCTGCCAGCGTCACAGGGCTCTGCCAGCGTCATCACGACGCTGCCAGCGTCCAAGTCTCAACACGACATTTCTTCATTTCTCCGTCTTGTCTTTTGAAAGCCCACCTTTCAAGGCCCCTAGGTTTGCGGACCAAGAGTATATAAGAAGAAAACTGAAGAGAGAGAAGGGGAACCAAGCATACAACATTGAACAACACATTTTTCCTTAGAAATTCTCTCTAGTTTGTTCTTCAATTTTAGCTTTTGTAATTTGTTTGAACTTGAAGATGGGTTGTAATACAAGGATTATGGGTAGCTAATTTTCAATTGCTTAGTGTAATTTGAACAAGTTCTCTCCTTTAGCATTGTAAGACCTTTCAAACCTCTTCTTCTCTATTTAATTCCATTTTCTTATGTTTAATTTCCATCTTAGTAATTGTTGAATGAATTGTTGTTGAGACTAACCATCTTAGTAATTGTTTGTTTAACTATTGCTTTGTCTTGATAAATTTGGTTAATTTGTCTTGGTATTTGTTGAAGCAACCTTGAAAGATTGCAACTTTGGTTTAAAAGTTGGAATCTTTTGAGTGGAATTTGGGTTATTGTGTGATTAGAACATGGTTTAGTGTTTTATTACATGATTCTAGCATATTTCTTTGGTTTTGTGCTTAAAGCTTGCATCTTTAATTGTGCTTATATTTTAATGAGTATTGGTTGGGTTGTAAAGGGTCATCCATGGATGGTTTAATTTATGTTGGCTATTTTCTTAGAAGCTTGTATTAGAAAATTAGAGAAGAGAGGAAAGGAAGAGTCTTTACTTTGTTAATTGTGGGGAACTTGAGATAATTGCACTAAGTTGTTTCTCCATAATTGAATCTTTGAGTATTTAGCTTTTGTTGGTAATTTTAGACTTGATAATCAATTCTCATGCAAAACTTTCTCCCTATATGTTATCTACATGTTTTCTCATTGTGAATATCATAGTTTGTAATTAATTTAAGCTTTTATTTAATTAGTGTCTTAATTTGTGATTAGAGTAATTAGTTTTGTTAATCGGGTTTTAGCAAGAGTCTAGATTGGATTATTTTAGTTTTACCGCTTTCCCTTGGGTTCGACCCTTTTATTACCCTTACTACCCTTTTATTTAGGATGGTTTGAGTCTAGGTAAGGTTTTATAAATTTTTATTTGGCCTAGCTAATTTGCGGAATTAACGACACCGTATTTTAGCTCGTCAAATTTGGCGCCGTTGCCGGGGAAGGCAATATAGCTAAATATCAAATTGAAACTCTTGTTAGTGTCATACTTTGTTTAGATTGTTTGTCAAATATTTCTTTTTTTGTATTGTTTATAGGTTACTTTGTGTTGAAGTTACTAATTTGTGTTGTTGAGTTGTTTTTAAAAGTTTATGCCTAGGTCACAAGAGGGACTTGGTGACCAAGATATTGATCCATCCTCAAGTAGCATATCCAATTGGTTATTTTCAAATCCCCTCTATAGGAGACCTTTTTGGAGAGAGCCTAGTGAAGAGGAGTTAGAGAATAATATATTTCAAGAACAACCGGAGCAAGTATTTGAGTCACCACCGAGAATACCATCTCCATTGGACATCCTCTACCCACCCAATATGGAGGATAATAGAACAATTGGTGAGATCCGGGCAAGGAACTATGAGGAGCAACCACTATGTATTGCATATCCTCCCATGGGGGATGTGAACTTTGAGCTCAAGGGTTTCTTCGTCCATAACTTACCTAGATTCCATGGCATGGTGGGGAATGACCCAAATAGACACTTGGCCGAATTCCACATGATTTGCCAAGGTGCTATTCCCCGAGGAATGACCGAAGACCAATTCAAGCTAAGGGCATTTCTTTTTTCTCTACAAGATGCCGCAAAGGAATGGCTCTTTTGTCTTCCGGCCCACTTCGTTACCACTTGGGAGGGTTTGAAGAAGAAGTTTCTTGAAAAATATTACCCGGATTCAAGGCACAATCACTCAAAGAAGCTCATCACTACCATTGAGCAAGACATGGGGGAGACCCTTTATGACTATTGGAAGCGTTTCAAAAGCCTTGTGGCAAGATGCCCATATCATGGGATGTCGGGGGATGATTTGTTGACGGCCTTCAATGAAGGGTTGTGCCAAAACGACCAACGGATGATCATTGCCGCCACCGGAGGTGGAATTGATACACTTAATGTGGCCGAGGCCAACAATATTATTGAGAAGTTGGCAATGAACACAAGAAGCTACGGAAGGAAGAATAAAAGGGGAGGAAGCTCTAGAAATGTATCTTCCATGGAAGATCCTTATGCCTCTCAAAATCACAAAATCATGCAAGATATGGGTGAACTTAAAAGCATGGTGTCCAACTTGGTTGTTAACAACAGTAGCTCATTTTCTCAACACCCCGAACCACTTGAATGTTCATATTGTGGAGGTGAACATGCTACCAATACATGTTACATCATGATTGAACAAGGAGCCACTATGGAGAGCGTCAATGCTATGGGGTATGGGAATTACAATTCTAGGAACCCAAGTGGTGGAGGAATGTACAACCAAGTGGGAAACCGTGATCTTTTGGGGTGGGGAGGTGACAAGTCAAAGAGCTTTGAAAGTGGTCAATTCAATCACTTGGGAGCCCAAAATCCCACCCAAAACCGGAACTCTAATTTCCAACAAAATCCCCAAAGAAATTTCAACAACCCAAGACCCAACAACTCAAATTTTCCAAGTAACTCCCAATCTCAAATACAACCAAACCAAGGCCCCATTCAAGGGAATTCTTCTTCTCAAGGGAACTTGAGTGACATCTTGCAAACACTCCTTGCCAATCAAGAGAAAGATAGGGAGGAGGCAAGGAGAGATAGAGAGGAGGCAAGGAAGGATAGGGAGGCGAACAACCTTAGGGTGAGCAACTTAGAAACCTAACTATCCCAAATGGCCTCAAATATGTCAAAATCCCAAGCCTCAAGCTCCACAAGATTCCCATCTCAAACCATTCCCCCACCTAGGGAGAATGCTAGTGCCATGACCTTGAGGGGAGGCAAAGAGTTGGAGGTACACCCCCTTGGGAAAGGCAAAGAAAAGATGAAGAATCTTGAGATGGAAACCTTGGAAATTGAAGACCAGGGAGAATTGGTGGTTGGTCATGAAGAGCTATCGAAGAATGGAAAAGGGGCATCCACAAGCAAGGACCCCAAGGGAGACACTTCAATGAAGGGCAAAGACACTATTGAAGATGATGAAGTGGAGGATTACATACCGGAAGTCCCATTTCCTAGTGCTTTGATAAGCACAAGGAAGTATGCCAAGGAGAATGACTTGTATGAGACTTTCCGGAAATGTGAGGTAAACATTCCTCTTCTTAACTTGTTGAATAGTGTCCCTAGGTATGCAAAGTTCTTGAAAGAACTTTGTACACCTAGGATAAATCCTAAGAAAGGAACCCATAATTCAATTAGCCGATAGGTCTAGTGTATATCCCAAGGGCATGGTAGAGGATGTGCTAGTGGAGGTGGATAACCTTGTCTTCCCGGCGGATTTCTACGTCTTAGACATGGAATCTAGTTCTAGTGCCACCCCTCTCCTTCTTGGTAGGCCGTTTATGAAAACTTCAAATACCAAGATCGATGTTTCAAACGGGTGTTTGACGATGGAGTTTGAAGGGAAAAGATTAACTTACAATATATATGACTCCATGCGACACCCGAGTGACCATCAATCTTGTTTCTTCTTGGATATCTTTGAACCATTAGTGAATCAAATGTATAAATTCTGTGATAGAGACCCACTCGAGCTAGCTTTAACTAACAACATGGAAGAGGAAGGTTTGCGTTTGTTGTTGGCCGTTGATGTGCAGGATCGTCTTAAAGACTTGGAAAGGGAAGAGCCCCTAGAGACATATGAGGAACTTAATATCATCGACATGCTGAAAACAGGGCAAGGCAGTGGACGACGCTGCCAGCGTCCCACGACGCTGCCAGCGTCCTGCTCTGGCAAACATGTCCGAGTTATTTGCTTTAAGTATTCCACTCCACAAGCCCCTCCCTTCCATTATCCAACCCCCGAAGGTCGAGTTGAAGACCCTCCCAAGCCATTTGAAGTACATCTTTCTAGGGGACAAGAACACCCTACCACTTATCATTTCAAGCACACTCACCGAGGACCAAGAAGACAAATTGGTATCACTACTTCAAAAGCATAAGGAAACATTTGGGTGGAGTATCGCGGATCTCAAGGGGATAAGTCCGGTGACGTGCATGCACAAAATACGGCTTGAGGTGGACGCCAAACCGGTCCGACAACCCCAAAGGCGGCTCAATCCACCCATGGCGGAGGTAGTGCAAGAAGAGGTAATTAAGCTATTGCAAATGGGTATCATTTTCCCTATTTCCGACTCCCGTTGGGTTAGCCCAACTCAAGTCGTACCCAAAAAGGGAGGAGTGACGGTAGTCAAGAATGCACAAGGAGACTTGGTCTCTACCCGACCACAAACCGGTTGGAGGGTGTGTATTGACTACCGCCGCTTGAATGCGGTTACATTGAAAGACCATTTCCCGCTACCATTTATTGATCAAATGTTAAAAAGACTAGCGGGAAAAGCTTTCTATTGTTTCCTTGACGGGTACTCGGGGTATTTTCAAATCCCAATCGCACCTGAGGACCAAGTCAAGACCACATTCACATGCCCATTCGGTACATTTGCTTATCGCCGTATGCCCTTTGGTTTATGTAATGCACCGAGAACTTTTCAACGGTGCATGTTGAGTATTTTTTCCGACTATGTAGAAAGGATCATAGAAGTATTCATGGACGATTACACCGTCCATGGGGACTCCTATGATGCATGTCTAAAACACCTTGCTCTTGTCTTAGAGCGATGCCAAGAGTCCCATCTCATTTTAAACTCCAAAAAATGTCATTTCATGGTAACTAGTGGCATCGTTTTAGGACATGTAGTGTCGGAAAGGGGGGTTGAGGTGGATAAGGCTAAGGTTGACATCATCAAAACCTTACCTTATCCCTCTAACACCCGAGACATTAGGTCTTTTCTCGGACATGCCGGTTTCTACCGGAGATTTATTAAGGACTTTTCCAAGATTGCTAACCCCTTATGTAAGCTTTTGCACAAAGAAGCGGAGTTTGTTTTTGATGCCTCTTGTAGGAAAGCTTTCGATGATTTGAAGGAGAGATTGGTCACCGCACCAATTATTCAAGCTCCGCAATGGGATCTTCCATTTGAAATCATGACCGATGCAAGTGACTACGCATTGGGAGTGGTTTTGGGTCAAAAGAGTGACAAGGGACCCCATGTGATCCAATATGCATCTACCCTCTTGAATGATGCTCAAAAGAACTATTCTACGACGGAGAAGGAATTCCTTGGTGTGATTTATGCTCTAGAAAAATTCTGATCTTATCTCTTGGGCACAAAGGTGATCATCTACACCGATCATGCCACCATTAGATACCTTGTGGCAAAGAAGGATGCAAAGCCAAGATTGTTGAGGTGGATCCTTCTCCTAAGTGAGTTCGATGTGGAAATAAAAGACAAGAAAGGAGTGAAGAATGTGGTGGCGGATCATTTAAGCCGGCTAAACCATGAAGGAAGACCATCATGCCCTCTTGATGAGGTTGAAGGAGGCCTCCCTCATGAATCACTTTATGCTATGCAAGTGGAGGAACCATGGTATGCTACCATGGTCAATTATTTGGTGACAAAGCGGCTTCCAAGCCATTTCTCTTCTCATCAAAAGAGCAAAGTGAAATCCGATGCAAAGTACTATGTGTGGGATGATCCATACTTGTGGAAGTTTTGTCAAGATCAACTCATAAGAAGATGTGTGCCCGAAAGTGAGATTCCATCCATTTTACATCATTGTCATGACTATGCTTGTGGAGGGCATTTTGGGCCACAAAGAACCGCAAGGAAAGTGCTTGAATGCGATTTCTTTTGGCCAAGCCTCTTCAAATATGCCCATAAATTTGTAAAAACTTGTGACCGATGTCAAAGGGTGGGGAATTTGACAAAAAGAAATGAGATGCCACAACAACCCCTTCTATATTGTGAAGTCTTTGATGTATGGGGCATTGACTTTATGGGCCCCTTTCCCAACTCTGGTGGTTATTTATACATCCTCTTGGCGGTAGATTATGTGTCAAAATGGGTTGAAGCAATCCCTACCCGCACCGATGATGCAAAGGTAGTAGCCATCTTCATCCA
>JAIUZE010012915.1:0-13057 GCA_022085475.1 Heliosperma pusillum
GTGTAATAATGTAAGAATTTTTTTTAAATATAAGAGATAATACTTATCATACATATACGTAAAATTTAATATATTACATTACAAGACAATACTTTCAAAATAAATACAACTAAAATGCAATACTTTCAAAATAAAGGTACATAAATAAAAACTAAACTACTGCGAATTACATTAAATATTAATACAAGTGCATAAATAGAAACTAAACTAGTATGAAATACTATAATAGTTCTCTTATGAGTTTCGCCTTCATCTCTTCCATTTTCGGAGTTAAAGACGGAGAATTCATTAGTTTACTAAGTAGTGACCAATTAATCTTCTTTTCTTTTACCCTTACTTTCTCTGCATCTATGATCAACCTATTCGACTCATTATCATTATCATTAGCCATATTAATTTTCAAATTCTTCACGATGTTACTGAAATGACTTACTTCTTCGATAACAGTTTTCATCGCTCCTCTACCTTTCTTAGCTGCATCTCTACCAATTGGACAACTATTAGATGGACTTTCCTCTTCTATAGAGAATGCTTGAGAGAATGTTCCATCATTAAACCTAGTTCTCT
The DNA here is from genome assembly GCA_022085475.1 of Heliosperma pusillum. Classification (NCBI taxonomy): domain Eukaryota; kingdom Viridiplantae; phylum Streptophyta; class Magnoliopsida; order Caryophyllales; family Caryophyllaceae; genus Heliosperma; species Heliosperma pusillum. The sequence goes on from JAIUZE010012915.1 coordinate 568, forward strand.
TACCACTACTACCGGTTTCGGGTGTAGAGACATTTGTTGGAAAGGTTGGATCTTCTTCTTGTCCCCTCATCCCCGGATTAGTGGAATATGGAGCAATGCGCTCTTGCCATTTTCTATAATGTTTTAACATGTGCCAAACATGTTCATAGTTGAATTTTCCCTTATGTAAGTTATGAGCCGTTTGAATAATGTCATCTTCCCGCTAGATTTTATGCGATTAGCTTCTTCAAAACAATCACCCCATACCAGGACGGTTTTGCATATACGACGCATTCTGCAACCTAGAGAATTCACTTTTTTCCGTCTAAGATTTTGTGGATTTGCAAGACGGGCTTCTTCATACACCGATTCCACTTTCCCCCAGAGTGCTTATCTCTTTTGGTTAGTGCCAACAATTTTATCTTCAAAGACTCTCATAAATGACGAAATCAATGCTTCATCCTCTACCCTAGTAAATTGTTTAGTATGACCCGGTCCCTCCTCAACGAAATTCTTCTCATTGTTGTTATCGTCATTTAATTCTTCAATTTGAACATTACTTTGAGGAGTATTTTGGTAATTTGGAGGTGTTTGAGAAGAAAATGGGGGGTAATTATTTTATTCTGATGAAAAATGTTGACTTAAAGGTGACATATTAATATTTAGTCGATGTGATGGCGGTGGCGGTGGAGGATTATAATAAGTTTGTTGAGTTGGATAAATATTTCATTGCCGAGAGGGATGTGAATTTTGAAGGGAAGTCGGATTTTGTGTGAGATACGGATTTTGTGGCCGATACGGATTTTGTGTGGGTGGCGGATTTTGTGGGAGATACGGATTTGTGTGGGTGGCGGATTTTGGTGGAGATACGGAATTTGTGGGAGTAATGAATTTTGTGGTAAAGTACCAAAAGTTTGGTGAAAATAATTACATATTTCTAATGTTTTAGGATCAATATTTTCATAGGGTGGTCTTGGATTATTTAGATCCATAAAGTGGATAAATATGAGAGAATAATTAGTAATGTGTAAATTAGAAATTTAGTTAAGAAATAATAAGAAGAATAGAATGAGAAAATTGTTAAGGAATTTGACAACTATTTATAGAAAATGGACATTGAAAATAATTGTTACTGAAAATGAAATAGCCGTTGGAATAATTGTCGTTGGAATACAATTAAGACAAAAAGAGTTGGATTATAGCCGTTGGTATTGAGTACTATTGACAAAGAGTACAAAAACCAAGTTAGTGTTTGACATAATTTCCAACGTGCAGGCAGTTTGCAGCATTACATTTGGCTTCAACTTGTGTATGGTCATCACTTTCATTTGGAAAAGTGATTACTAATGCAACACATGTGAGCATCACTTTCTCATTTGAGCATCAGGTTTTGCCAAACTAGTGACCGATGCGGGTACTTTTTGTTGAAATGAGTTGGCAGAAGACTTTGTTTCACCCTTTGTAAACCTCCTCACTTTTGTCTAGTGTCACTCTCTTATTGGACGCCATATGCCTAGTAATAAAAAAAAGCATAAAATAATTTGATATGGGTGGGGTACCCATAAATAGGAGAGATGTTGAGTTAAGGTGGGTGAAAGGTAGATTTTGATAGAGTGGTAAAAAATAGAGTGGATTTGAGAAAGTGGCTTATGAATAAAAAATAAAATCCCATATCCCCTATATATTAAAACACAAACATTTGATGCAATTTTCTTAAGCCACGTCATTGCATATAACATTGCAATAGTGGAGTAGTGGTGGGGTCATCTAACAAAGAAAACAATTTTATTTACGCTGCACAAGTGGCCAAGCATATGCAATTTGTAATTTCATTATCAGTTCTTGCCATTCATGATTTCATTTGTTTGAAAATTTTAATAATTTGTGTATACCCTATAATATTATAAATGTTTGGGTAAGACAGTCTACTTTATAAAAGATCATTCATTTATTAATAATATTCAATAAATGATTTTTTCTATAAAAAAAAGGACGATCGCACGGATCGTCTTATTGTAGCATTCATGCTCAAATGATGGCTCATTCTCTTAAATTTGGTTTTGCAGTAAATTTATGGCCCAATAACTCATTGTTCTACTTGCATTAACATATGAAGAGAAATATACGGAGTATTTTCATTTGGGTTCTTTTATTAGACAATTTGTTTTATTAAATTTGCTTATATTTTTCCGAAGGACTTCCTGTTAACAGTTGCAATCTACTTTATTGTGAGATAAAGTTCAATAAAGTAAAGATAAACGCTATTGTTCATTGACTAGGACATGGAGTGTACTTTAGGAAATTTATTATATGAATAAACTAGAGTGTAGGTTAATATAAATGTAAGCATTTAAATGCATAACTGTAAATATAATTTTTTTTTCATAAATTAATTACACTCTTTAAGTTTTGTAGAAAATTTCACTTAATTAAAACTTGATATAACAATATGATAACCAAAGTAAACTGTAAATTTTTTATTAGTTCTATTCTAATACGAGTACATATTTGGTTTTATATAGAGTATTTAACTTATTTAGTATGTCCATAATCATTAAAAAGTTTACTAAGTTTTCTTACTATAATTGTTGTGTTGATGCTTTGACTAATCTCATAATTTTGCAAATAATAATGTTCAAATAATAAATTAAGTGTTTGGTATCAAACCGCTATAAACGTCAAACAAGAGTAATGTTTCACTTTATGATATTACCAAAGGTGGAAAATGTGATCATTTTATTTGATCACAACTTATAGTATTATAATTATAAAAAAAACATAAAACTCATTCTCCAAATAATATTATATTTTTATAGCATATATTATCTTTTGCAAATCAAGCGGTGTAAATTATTATTATCGCGTTTAACATGCATGGTAAATTTACTTCATCGAATAACACATGTATATACCACCTAACATTTTGGGTATATTTTAATAATATTTAATTATATTAAAGTTTCTTAAAGCAAGCCCGTGCAATTTGCACGGGTTTAAAACTAGCGTTTTCAAAGAAAAGTAATGTTTCTATAACCTTTCTAACTATGGTCAAAATTTGTAAATATTGGCCTTCAACAAGATAAATAGGCAAATTGATTAGATTGACAGTAGTATATATTAAATAACACAAATGATTATATTTTTTGCTTACTATTGTTGTTATTATTATTGTTATTATTATTGTTGTCGTGTTGTCGTTGCCGTTGTCATCGTTATACTTAAAAACTATTTTCTGGAACATTTAAGCTTAGTTAAGCTAATTAATAGTTTCTGACTTCGTTTACTTAAACATTAAGCTCAAAACATTTCAATATAACTCAAAAATACTACATATAATAAACTCAGTTAAATTTAAGTTTTGACGCTAAAAAATTAAAATATAACTTATAATCTTTAAAAAAGTTCAGAAAAATATATACATAAACTCAGTTATATATTGGGTCTGATGTAATATATCAGATGTATGTTCTTTTTTTTTTTTTCCGAATTTAAGAAACATTTTTTAAATACTAATAAGTTATTAGCCGCTTTCATCCTGATATTGATAAGTTATTACCAGTGAAGTCATTATGCTACGGACTACAAACATAATTTTAAGATAATTACAAATACAAATATGCAAATTATCACATCATGTAATAACGTAATATCTATTACTATATATATTTATTAACTAGCGTTATAAGGTAATGGTTCGACAACTCTTGTCCAAAATTTTACATCATCGTAAATTACGGTTGTGCATACTATTAAACATGCAAGTACGTATTTGCACAAAAAAACATAGCAATCATGCAATTTGCAATCGTATTCCTCAACTATTATTTGAAAATCTCATGTCAAATTATACACCAAATAATCAAACCTTTTTAAAATATTAAAACTTTCAAAAACAAACCCGTGCATTTTTGCACAGGTGTAAAACTAGTATATGTTGAAACATAGTGAAATCAACCTATGGATAAACATAGTTTAAAGGAAGAAAAAAATGAAAAGCATAACCTTAGTTAGGTATTTCTCCTCAGTTTCCGCAAAACTTGTCAATTTTCAACCACTTCACGCTTCTCTCCTTTTTTCTTTTTTTATCGCACATGCATTTTAGTTGTATCCTTTTCCTCATCTTTCTATGCATCTGGGACGATGTAATATATGGTTTGGGGAGGTAAGTTTATACTTTGAAAAAAGACTAGAGAAAAACCCACATGTCTTTTAGTTTAAGGAAAAATATTTAAAAAAGAACAACACAAATTCTCATTAAAGACGACAATATTCGTCACAAGTTGAAAATGGATAATGCATCTTGAAAGTAATATTTTCCCTTCCTGTATATTATGTCAATAACATTGTTTCCTGTATTAGCTTTAGAGTTTCTGATTATGTGGGATTCATTCCCCTAGTTTAGCTAGTAGTTATTTGACTCTCCATAAATAATGGGATTAAGGAGCCAAATCAGGAACCTCTCATTGTATATATTGTACACTGCTTTATTGTAAATGGCAAGGGAAAATATTACTGTCATGGTATCAGTAACCAGAAATTGATCCCTCTGCTTCCGCTTTCCTTCTCTAATTTCCTCTTTTTCCTCTGTTTTTTTTCTTCTTTTTTCTCGAGTCCCATTACCCACCATGATTGGCAATGACTCCGCGTCCCAAAAACCATCCTTCCATCCTGCTTATTCCGTCTCCAACATCAAAAACTATGTTCAAATTTCTCTTGAGATCGAGAACGTTCACTACGCGTCATGGGCCGAACTCTTCCTCAACACAGCTCGTGCCTTCGACGTCCTTGATCATATTGCCCCTCCCAAGGGTGCCGCTCTAAAAAAGGATGACAATTGGGACCGCCTTGACGCCATTGTCAAACAATGGATATATAGCACCATATCTATTGATCTCCTTCGCACCATCCTTGAACCCGGTGCAACGACCCAACAAGCTTGGGACCGTCTCAAGGATATCTTCAACGACAATCAAAACTCTCGTGCCGTCACTTTGGAGCAACAGTTCAACAATATCCACATGGATAATTACCCGAATGTCTCCGCTTACTGTCAAGCACTTAAAATGATCGCTGATCAATTGGCGAATGTCGGATCGAAGGTGCCTGAAACTCGTTTGGTTCTCCAACTCGTGACTCATTTGTCCGAGGGTTATGACAGCGTTGCTACTATTATTCAGCAAAGCGACCCGCTTCCATCCTTTTATAAGGCTCGTTCCATGCTTACAATGGAGGAAGCTCGCAAAGCCAAAGTTGCTGCCTCACCCGACTCTGCTCTTGTCGCTTCCTCTGTTGATTCAAAGCCCAAATTTCCCTCCAACAATGGTGGTTCGAATGGTTCCAATAATAATTTTCATTACAAAGGTAAAGGGGGCCGCCACAACAAGGGAAATTATCGCGGAAAACATCAAGGAAGTAATGGTTCGAATAGCTCGAACAAACAGTCCGGGCGTCCACAATCGCAACAAAGCTCCTCTACTGCCAATTAGACGTGGGTTCCACTTGCTCAGTGGCCGTCGACGCCACCACAGGGGTGGTCCGGCCCACCATGCCCCTATCCCACCTCCGGGTGGGCCCCTCCTGCTGCCAATAATGCGCATGACATTCTCGGACCTCGTCCCCCGCAGGCCTTCCTTGCTCAATCGAATGCTCTCGGCATGACATGGGCTTTCGCCCCCTCTGATCTCGCAGCGGTGATGCAATCTCTCAATCTTCAACAACCCGATGACAACTATTATATGGACACCGGGGTGTCGTCGCACATGAATTCCAATAACGGTAATCTCGTTTCCTATCTTTGAATGGTAATCGTGCAATTGTAGTCGTAAATGGCGATATGATTTCTATTCGCGGTATTGGTAACACTGTACTCCCTTCACCTAACAAAAACCTACATCTAAAAAATGTTTTACATGTCCCTCGCCTAATCAAAATTTTAGTTTCGGTGCGCAAGTTTACTATTGATAATTGTGTATCTGTTGAATTTGACCTGTTTGGTTTTCCCGTAAAGGATCTCAAGACGGGGATGCCGCTACTGAGAAGAAATAGCACATGGGACCTCTACCCACTCCTACCAACTACCCAAGTCGCCCCTACCACTGCTCAACCTCAAGCCCTCACTGCCATTTCATCCGACATTTGGCACGGACGTTTAGGTTATCCGGGTCCTAGCATTTTTAATTCCTTATGTAATAATCCCGAATATTTCATGTCGAGCTCGTAAAACTTTACCATTATGTAGTTCCTGCCAATTGGGCAAACATGTCAAACTTTCATTTACTGAGTCTTTATCTCATACTTTGGGTTCATTTGATATTTTACATACCGATTTGTGGTCTTCACCCGTCGTAAGCACCAATGGTCACCGTTATTACATCCTCTTTCTCGATGACTTTACCAACTTTCTATGGACGTTTCCTCTTACACTAAAATCTCAAGTTTACGATATTTTTACAAATTTCACAACATGATAAAGACCCAATTTAATTATCACATTAAAACATTGCAATGTGACAACGGAAGAGAGTTTGGCAACAGTAGGGATGGCAATGGATCGGGTTGGATCGGGTTTTGAAGAATCCATATCCAATCCACATTTTTAGTGGATCACCAATCCATATCCAAATCCGATCCATATCCAAAAACCGATTATCCATATCCAATCCACCATTTTTTTATATTATCCATACCCGATCCAAAACCGACCAAAAACCCGATCCATACCCAGTTCAACCCGACCCATACCCATTACAAACCCAACCCATACCTATTTGGAAAATAGCAAAAAAAATTTAAAACATTACAGTTACACTCGTTAACCATTAAAGTTATACTTAGAAAGTAGTGAGTTTACATATAAATGTGTCAAAATCAATACATTATTATTACATATTCAAATTTTTATATTGAAAATGGCCTAAAGTAGACTAAAGTTACACTCGTTAAGCATTAAAGTTACACTCGTAAACCATTAAGTTTATACTAAAAAACGCCGAGAAGTGACATAAACTTGTTTTAAAATCACCCAAATTCAATTTTTTATTATTCGAAATCAAACAAGTTGAATTTTTTTATATTTAAAATTAAGTTACACTCTTCGCGGTTGGAGTAACGCTCGTACAACATTACAATTACACATCTCTCTATCGTAATAAATGTGTGGCTGAAAATAGGACTCAAAGACTCACCATATATACTGGACTCAAAACAACCTTACTCATTATGAAAGTGCACCATATTTAATAATTATATAAATAATTGCGAGAGCGTTGACATTCCACACACTCTCAGTACGTAAAGGTCTTGAAACTTTCATACGAGAGAAGAAACCCTGAAACAATGCAAAAGTTGTAATCCCTCCTATTCTATTCTTCCCTATTTCCTATTTGGTCCATTAATGTTTTCTTCCCTATTTCTATTTTTGGAGGTGGGGTTGTGTGTTTTGTGTGGTCCATATTTAATTGCATGTGGAGTAGAGTGTTTTGTATGTTCCAAATTCATTTCCTTAATCCTAGAGCCCAAATGAAAGGGAAAGATTACATGGAATAAGAGGGAATATGTTTTAATAAGAAAACATAAAAATATCTTTAACATATATTTCATCTGTAAATAAATGAATAAATAAGAAGTAATTATTAAATAAAAAGCTTAAACTACATTATCACATATTATGTGATTTGTCTTTCTAAGAGAAGATAAATGCACTTATTAGAAAATATAATAGGCGATATACAAATATGTTCTAGGCATCTACCTTGAAATTAAAATAAATCTATATTCAGATTAACTTGAAATACTTAAAGTAGAAAAACAATTAAAAAATATAATAGGCGATATACAAATATGTTTTAGGCATCTACCTTGAAATTAAAACAAATCTACATTCAGATTAACTTGAAATACTTAAAGTTGAAAAACAAGGAGAGCTAAATTTACACGTATAATAAACAAAAGAAAAAATAAATAATAAATAAATATAATAAAACATGGATTAAAGAGATACAAAAAAAATTGTGAAGATTTAGTTTTTGTAAATGAAATGAAATCATATCGAATTTTGCATTTTAAAAAGGGTTTAGATCAGGAGAAAATTGGATATGGATCGAATTTGGATCGGGATAAAGGTGGATATGGATCGGTTTCGGGTCGGTTATGGATCTTAAATGGATTGGGTCGGATATGGATATGAAATGGATCGGCATGGATTCGGTTCGGTTATTTTTGAAGTGGATATGGATTCGAGTTCTAAGTAATGGATTTGGATATGGGTTTTCAAACTTCGGGTTTGGATCGGTACTTTTCCTTCGGATCGGATCGGTTTCGGTTCGGTCCAGGAAAAAATTGCCCTACATAAGTTTTTCGGTGCTCAAGGAATGCTCTTACGTTTCTCATGCCCTCACACTTCCCCCCAAAACGGTAAGGCCGAGCGCAAAATTCGCACAATCAACAACATTGTTCGCACCCTTCTTCTCCACGCCCACCTACCACCAAATATGTGGCATCATGCCCTTGCCATGGCCACATACCTACATAACATTCTCCCGAGCAAGGCCAACCACAACAAATCTCCAACATCGAGCCTCTATCTCCGCGCCCCATCTTATAGCCACCTCCGCACTTTTGGTTGTCTATGCTACCCACATACTCTACCTACAACCATACACAAACTTGCCCCAAGAGCAACCCCATGCGTCTTCTTAGGCTACCCGTGTTCTCATTGCGGATACAAGTGCCTCGACCTTGTCACAAAGAAAATCATTATTGCTGGCATGTAACCTTTGATGAAACCGTCCTCCCACTCGCCAATTCAAAACCCATGACCCTTGCTTCCTATGATTTTCTTAACAGTGACCCCTCTCCATATATCCAACATCATCTTCATGCCTCCCAACCTCTGCCAACCCCTCTGGTCACCAAACCCGTTGGCTCCCATGCCCCTACATCCGTCGTCTTTTCTGCCCCGACTTCCGAGACCACTCCTATATCCACTCCCGTGGCCTCCCATGACCCATCTCCCGAGACATCCCCTGCCTCTTCCCCAACCAGTACCTCCCCCCAATCACCTCCCATTCCCTCGCCCCAAATGGCTACTCGTGCCCAACATGGAATATACAAACCAAAGCCAATATTTGACTTATGCACCACCACTCTTTCGCCTATCCCAACCAGTCCTATCACCGCCCTCCATGACCCGAATTTGAATCGCGCCATGAAAGACGAATACGATGCCCTCATTAAGAATGATACATGGGTTCTTGTGCCTCGTCCTTCGGATGTCAATATAACTCGTTGTATTTGGTTGTTTAAGCATAATTTTAAGGCGAATGGTGATTTGGAGCGATACAAAGCTCGACTTGTGGTTAATGGCAGGTCTCAACAAGTTGGAGCTAATTGTGACGAAACTTTTAGTCCAGTGGTCAAGCCCGCTACCATCCGCACCGTGCTCAGTTTAGTTGTTTCAAAGAATTGGTCCCTCCACCAACTCCACGTAAAGAATGCCTTTTTACATGGTCATCTTGCCGAGACAGTATATATGCATCAGCCTCCCGGTTTCCGGAACCGTTCTCGAGCCGACCATGTATGTTTATTAAAAAAATATCTTTACATTCTCAAGCAAGCACCGCGGGCCTGGTATCAACGGTTTGCAAATTATGTCTCTACCATTGGGTTTACGCACAGCAAGTCCGATAATTCTCTCTTCATATACAATGACGGTAATCAACTCGCCTATCTCCTTCTATATGTTGATGATATTATACTTGCTACTTCGACAGATGGTCTACGAATTCACCTCGCGTCCCTCCTTCGCTCCGAATTTGCTATGACCGATTTGGGTCCTCTGAATTTTTTCTTGGGTGTCGCTGCCATCCGCCATTCCGAAGAGTTATTCTTACATCAGCATAAATATGCTCAAGAGATAATTGCTAGGGCAAAGATGTCATCATGTAAACCCGCCATCACTCCAGCCGACACCAAGTCTAAACTAAGTGCAACTGGCGGTAAACCGGTGTCAGACCCGGCCCTCTATCGAAGTCTTGCAGGTGCATTGCAATAATTGACATTCACTCATCCCGACATATCTTACGTTGTTCAACAAATACGTATATTTATGAATGACCCGCGTGAAGCTCACTTTGGGGCTCTCAAACGCATAATCCGGTACCTTCAAGGTACGTCTCATTATGGCTTACACATCACCAAGTCTGCTTCTACCACCCTTACACTTTACAGTGATGCCGACTGGGGAGGGTGCCCCGACTCTCGTCGCTCGACATCTGGTTATTGCGTTTATCTTGGTCAGAATTTACTTTCTTGGTCGTCAAAACGACAAGCCACAGTCTCACGGTCTAGTGCGGAGGCCGAATACCGTGGCGTTGCCAATGTCGTGGCTGAATCGTGTTGGCTCCGAAATCAGCTGCTCGAACTACAATGTCCGATTCGATGAGCCACCATCGTATACTGCGATAATGTATCCGCCATCTACTTATCGGGCAACCTGGTCAATCATCAGCGGACTAAACACATTGAGTTAGACATACACTTTGTCCGAGAAAAAGTTTCAATAAATGAAGTTCAAGTCCGTCATGTTCCGTCTCGCTTTCAATTTGCCGATGTGTTCACAAAGGGCCTCCCTAAAATTTTGTTCGATTATTTCCGATCCTGTCTCAAGGTCGGCTCCCCTCCCGCTTCGTCTAAGGGGGTGTATTAGAATATATTAATATCAATTAATTATTCCTGTATATTATGTCAATAATATTGTTTCCTGTATTAGCTTTAGAGTTTCTGATTATGTGGGATTCATTCCCCTAGTTTAGCTAGTAGTTATTTGACTCTCTATAAATCATGGGATTGAGGAGCCAAATCAGGAACTTCTCACTGTATATATTGTACACTGTTTTATTGTAAATGGCAAGGGAAAATATTAATTTCACATCTCTCACAATATGCAAGTGGGGAGGGCAAATGGATCCCTCACTTGAATACTTGATTGCCCTCCCACTTGAGTATTGTGAGAGGGACACTATTCGTCTTCAACTTGTGACGGATAGTACCGATATTAAGTGAGACGAGCTGAAAGAACAAAATGTTACTTTCTTTTTTATATTCTTTTTCAATTAATCCATTGAGTACAAAAATACATTTCAAGTGTGTGTGTGTGGGTTGGTGGGGGGGGGGGGGGGGGGTTGTTTGAAAAATAAAAAGTAAAAAGTAAAAATCTCAAAAATATGTTCTGTTGGATTTTGTCTTTTAAATTCTTAAAATAAAAAATTCCTAAAAATTTGTGCAAAAAATAATTCCAAAATCTTTGAAAATCCGAATCTATGATCTTTGTGTATATATTTTTGTGCTCTTAATGCATAGGTACTAATGCACAACATTAAGGACATATGAAGGGGAAAAATTCTTCCGTCCTCTGGGAGGACAATAAATGCGTCCTTCCTAACAAATTAGAACTCTCATTTCCATTTAAAAGGAAAATATTAGAAATGGAAGTTCTTATTGGCTAGAGAGGACACATTTATTGTCATCCTGCAGGACGGAAGTATTTTTCACTCAAGGAAGTAGAAGACCGCCATGCTATAATCTTTCTATCTCTTCTCCCCTTTCTCTTCTTATTTTACGATTCACATGAGAGGTTTGAGGTTGTATTGTTGTTGATGATGATGTGATTTTCGGAATTCATGGTTATGTGCCAGGGGTATTAGTTACGCAATAGCAAGGGTGAGCAGATGCTGCCCCAAACTCCGAAAATTCGATTATAAATTTCAAATGTTGCTACGCGTAAAGATCGTAGGTACTTATTAGCAAAATAAATAAAAACAGTGCAAAATATTAAACAGCAAGAAGTGACTTACTCAGTGGTCAAGGTAGCTTAGTTTAATCCAAGATGACAGGGTTATTTTTATTATTATTATTCCTCTTTTATTTGTTTGTTGTTGTAAAGATATGAGTCAAGGTGAAAATATCACCTCCGGGATTCACTCCACCGTCCTTCCAAAAATTCCATATTTACAACATAAATATGGCAAATGTCTTCCAAACATTAAATGTAGGCACAGTAAATGTATTGTATAAATACCGTATCCGCTGATTGAGAAATTACGTAAAATTTTACTCCAAATCTTTCGCTCTCAATCTTAATCTTTAACACGTTATCAGCACGAGATTTCTCTGAATTTGTAAGGTATCATTTTCAAATTCCTCGTAATAATAGTAGTTCTTGAAAAGTTTTCAAATCAATTATATTACTAAATAATATTTATATATGCATCAACAATATAATACTTTTTTTAGCTATATCTCAAACCCTAATATATATCTTATACCGAGCCTAATAATTACTTACCTATAAACACGTCATTTATCCTCGTTCTTCGTCCAGAGCCTCAACCGCAACCGCAACCGAGTGAACCATCGGTTGCCGCCTCTATTGTACAAAATCGACATCTTTCAAAACCAAACTGAATTAACCTTAATAGTCAAGTAGATGGTCAAACCGAGAAGTGTCACAAAA
>JAIUZE010012916.1:0-87048 GCA_022085475.1 Heliosperma pusillum
TCTAGTCAGCCAACCGTTATTGATTTACGTTAATCAACTGACTAATCATATATATAGTCAATAAATATCCCAATTATATTCCTTAATAAGATTTATTATGTGGCGCACTATTGTGGAGGACACCTACTCCAACACTAAGGTCACAAGATCGGCCGACTCAATTATGCCCTTTAGATCTACAATTTAACATGCGATCGCTATCATTAAACGAGTTATATTCAATTATCGTAGCCTATCTTAGTATTAACCCGGTCGGTATTAATCCTAATTTGCGAGACTAGCTAATTAATCCTGGCCAGTAATCAAACAATTAGAATTAAAACGATAATCAAACGATAACCATGCAATTGCAATTCAGTTAATTAGTCTACCCCTTATAACAATCATAGATCCCCTTTCAACCCTAGAAAGGAATTTAGCTACTCATGAAAATATTAATAACAACGATAATAAATAAAACAAACATGATTAACAACAATGAAAGGATTGACAAAGAATAATTAAAGAACTAGAAGGTAACTAATTAAATAACGAAGAAAGATTAAAGAATACCGATTACAAGTTTGAACTAAACACAATCGTCTTGATGATAAAATCCAGAGGCAAAGCAAAGAAAACTTGAGTTTCTAATATAAAAGCATCTATTATTAAAGCATACGTAATTATGAAAGACGAGCTTTCCTTTTATAATACAAATCTAATTAATTAAATTTAACTAGTTTAGGAAAATACGAAAACCGTCGAAAAACTAGGTTGCTCAATCGAGCAAAGTGAATCTGCTCGATCGAGCATCTCTTCTTTTGGCTTGTTTCTTCGATTTTCTTCATTTCTTCTCTTTCGTTCTCGATTTCCGTGCCTAACCTTCTACGATTCGACTCCGCCTTGCTCCATATCTACTCAAAAAGCTCCAAATGCATCCAATCTACATTAAAACATAATAGAAGCGGCATAATCGATATTCTAGCTAAAATCGCATAGAAATAAGCAAGGAAAGACGGTAAATCGAGTTATATTTAACTAAGGGATGTATATAAATAATGATCATCATATAACTTATTTAATATTTATTCATGGTAAAGATTGTGACTATAAATATTGAGTAGCAATTTCATTTGTGCATAATAAATTAGAATATATAATATAAGTATTTATGGTATAGAATTAATTAGGGATATTATTGTCCAATAGTAAATTTACTAGTGGGGACCAACAAGATTATTGGAAGGTAATAAAAATATTAGATAGTATAATGTGAGTTAGGTGCAAAACTGATGCGGGAAAATTTGAATATTGTTAATATTTTAGTATAAATGAGATTTCTCTACCAAAATAACTCCATGATTATAACAAGGTTTGTTCCATCAAACTCAATTTTACTATATTTGGATATTGAATATTTCCTCAAACTTAAATTTTTTGTTATTTCATTGCCGCCTAATCTTTGATTTCTCCAAGACTTGAACATTGTTAGCTTTGGCATTTTTTTGGCAATATATAATAATTTTGAAGTCAAAAGTTTTTTTATGAAACTCACAACTTCAAAGAGGCAACTCCAAAAGCTCACTTCATTAAGATTATCTTTATTTGGTGGAATGCACGGTATTATAGAAATGATACTAATTTTAATAATGTTCATTTCAATATCAGCAAACTTATTAGTCTATGCAAAAGTAGTATTAAGATTCTGTATTAGACTAGACGTAAGGATCTTAACATTCTCGTGAAAGACGAGTTAGTTAAAAACACTACTAGTAAGGAAGAAATTTGATGAGAGAAACCTGGAAACAATTTTTTAAAGTTAAATTTTGACGGATCGAAATAGATTGGAATAAAGGTACTTTAGGATATTGCATAAGATATGACAAGTGATAAAGTAGTCGTTCTGTTTTGAGCAAAGAGCTCTGAATCTAATAGTATTCTTATTTCATAAACCTTAGCATTAAAAGAAGGAATTTTAGAAACTAAAGTACTTGGACATTGCAAAGCTAATAGGTTAAGGGGATAACTTATGCGTTATTAACTCTATTTGCAGTACTTGACAAGTTTTTGAGAAGTATTATCAAAGATGAGAAATTAGATTTTTATTTCTTTGAGAAAGTGGATTAGTAAACATTGTTTTCGTGAAGCTAACGAAGTTGCTGATTTATGGCGTCTATTGGACATTCATATCCAACTCTTTCTAGGTGGTTTGATAGCTGATCACTTCAACTTACCTCGCTCATCCGAAAGGATGAGATAGGTTGTAACTATCCTATGGGATCAACCTAATTTTCTTGCCTTACAAAAAAAAACTCATACACCTTCCATTCTTAGACGAGTTGTTTGGTTGCTCCTTTGCAATGAAAACAATTCATTCTAGTGTTTGGTTGAAGGTTTTGAAATGGATATAAATATCTAATGAATTTTAACTCCATTCTCAACCCTTAAAAACTTATACCCATGTATACTACTAAATTTCTAAATCCCTTCCCACAAAATTCCAACCAAATGTGAAACATGGGCTAGGGGCTCAACCTCACCTAGACACTCTCAAACCTCTCAAGGTCATGACAAAGCAGCAAAAACAGCAATGCCACCCAGATCAACAAGGTCAAGGATAGTTTAGGGAGGAGCAGTTCAGGCTGAGTGCAATGCTAGGTAGGGGTGTTCATAATAAACCGAACCGTAAAAACCGAACCGAAAATACCGAAAACCGCATTTTTTTAGGTTCGGTTAACCGAACCGAAACACAAAAACGGTTCGGTTAACCGAACCGGTTCATTTTACTCGGTTACGGTTTGGTTACGGTTCAGATTTTCATAACCGCGGTTAACCAAAACCGAACCGTGACATTATTACCCATAGAAAAATATTATTTGACTAGCCCACAAACTAATAATTACCCTTATTCTAACACCCAACCACCCTCATCCTCAATCACTATTCACCATTCTATTATTGAATTACGTTGTCTTACGTTCAACGGTTAACTTTTCCTATTATTTTATCTTTAATTATTTTTATATTATGTTTATCTTGTAAAGTATTACTATATTCACCATTAAAATATGTCAATGATAAAAAAAATAGAGCAAAGTTTCTATTTGGGAAAAAAATTCGATAATGCAACGGTTTCGGTTAACCGGTCTAACCGAACCGGTTTAACCGGTTCACCGAGCCGAAAATAACCGTAGCAAACGGTTCGGTTACGGTTCGTCATTTAGCCGAACCGGTTGGGCGGTTAACCGGTTAATTTCGCGGTTTGGTTAACCGAACCGCGAATGAACACCCCTAATGCTAGGCCAGATATCCTAAGGCACTAATCTAATCACGGGCTCCAACTCATTTTCCCTTCAAGTTAAGGTTCTTAGATACCCAAAAGTGTAGGACAAGTTTTCCAAATGAGTTCTGTAAGACTACCTAAAACAGCCTAGCATTATGAAGGTCATTCTGAGGAGTCAGCAGGTACAAGGCCATCTCAATCCAGCTATAACTTCTTATTTTTGTGTGATCAACCTTACTATAAATAAGAAAGTTGGGGAGAGTCAGTGTAGTCCCCCTCAAGGGACAGAACGCAACAAACACCCAGACAAGGAACCTACAACAAGAATGAACTGCATTACCATTTCAAGAAAGGGACAAGGCCACTTTAGAGTCAGCTTTTCTGAAGGCTTTTGCAGTCTGTTTCAACTCGTCCTATTCCAAGACTTTTTCATCTGTTTTTTTTTATTTGTAAGGCTAATTTAAGCCTGTAAATGTAGCTTTATTTGAAGGGTAGAGATCTCCTTGTATTGTCTATATAAACAAGGTCCTTAGTATGTAACAAGCATATTGAATTAATGCAAAAATCAGAGTTTTCTACTCTATTCAGTTAGCATGTGCAAGTCTTGATTAACAACACTCAATAAACCTGTGCAAGCCTTGGTTTATTGGCCTGAGCTTGGTTATCTTACATGTGCTAGTCTTGGTGAGTTAATTAAGCTTAGGATTCACTGTCTTAGAGTCTGTCTGTGCTAGTCTTGATAGTCCATAATTCAGGGTTTTATTTTCTTGTTTGTTCATTTGTTTGATTATCCTCTTTTTTCAGTCTTGGCCCCTAGTTTGGTGTTCCAAATTGGTCATCAGAGCTTAGGTTTGATTCATATTGTGAGTTCATTTTATGCAACTACATTAAAAACACAAAAACAGCTTGAAGTTTATTTGAAGTATTTAAAGTTACACAAATATTAAAAACACAAATAACTAAAGTTCACAAATATTGAACCTCATTTTAGTATAAGCTTACACTATAAATAACTAAAGTTACGCACCTATAAATAACTAAACTACATTAAAAACACAAAAACAGCTTGTGATGCCTTTTGGCCTCTCCAATGCACCCAGCACATTTATGGGACTCATGACAGAAGTATTTAGGCCTTTCCTTGCCAATTCATTGTTGTCTACTTTGATGACATCATATTATATAATAAGACAAAGTATGAGCACCTAGATCATCTGAAATTATTATTTCTAAAGCTGAAGGAAAATAAATTGCTTGGGAAGCTTGAGAAATGCACTTTTATGGCAGAGGAAGTCAAATTCCTTGGCTATGTTATTTATGAGAAGGGTATTTCTGTGGATCAAGATAAAGTTGCAGCCATCAAATCCTGGCCCACCCCCAAGAACATTACTGAGGTTAGGGGATTCCATGTCCCGACCTCTTTCTACATGAGGTTTATCAAGGGATTTAGTACCATCATGGTCCCTGTGACAGAAGGCATGAAGAAATGGGAGTTTAAATGGATTGAGCAAGCTCAGGGGGCTTTTGAACTGATATAAAAGAGGTTGTGTGAGACTTATGTCCTGGCCCTACCTGATTATGATCAACTATTTGAGGTAGAGTGTGATGCCAGTAGAGTTGGCATAGGAGCTATCCTGATTCAAGGGATAAATCGTGTTTTTTTTCAGTAAGAAGCTTAATGGGGCTAAGCTCAACTGTTTTACCTATGATAAGGAGTTTTATGCCTTGGTACGGGCACTCATGTACTGGAGCCAGTACTTAAGACCAAAGCCCTTTGTACTCGACTCTAATCATGAAGCTCTGAAGTACATCAATGGCCAGCATAAACTTAGTGCAAGGCATGCCAAGTGGGTGGAATACTTGCAGTCTTTTAATTTTTCCAGCAGGAACAACCAATGTGGTAGCAGATGCCCTGTCAATGAGGCACTCCACGCTGGTAACAATTTAACAAAGGGTGCTGGCATTTGAATTCATGAAGAAGCTGTACCAGGATGATCCTGACTTGATGGACCTTTTAAAGTCATAGAAAAAGTGGGTCCTAATGCTTACAAGGTAGACATGACAAGGGAATATGGGGTTCATGGCACTCTCAATGTAGGAGACCTTAGCCCTTACAATGACAATGCTGAGGAAAACCCTAAGGATTTGGGGCTCAAATCTTTTCGACCAGGGGAGGATGAAACCGGGGCTATGGGCTTAACCTCAGCTAGACACTTTCAAGACTCTCAGGGGCATGACCAAGCACCAACACTGACAATGCAACCCAGGGTAACAAGATCAAAGACAGTTCGGAGAGGAGCAGTTCAGGCTGAGTGCAATGCAAGGCCAGATATCCTAAGGTATTTATTAAATAAAGGGCTCCAACTCCTTTTACCTTCAAGTTAAGTTTCTTAGCTACCTAAAAGTTTAGGGCAAGTTTTCCAAATAAGTTCTGTAAGACTACCTAAAACAGCCTAGGATTATGAAGGTCATTCTGACGAGTCAACATGCACAAGGCCATCTCAATCCAGTTAAGACTTCTTATTTTTGTGTGATCCACCTTATTATAAATAAGAATGTTGGGGAAAGTCATACTAGTTTCCCTCAAGGGCCAGAATCAGTAGCAAATAGCCATACAAGCAACCTACAACAAGAATGAACTGCATTACCATTTCATGAACGGGACAAGGCCACTTTACAGTCTGCTTTTCTGAAGGATTTTGCAGTCTCTTTCAACTCGTCCTATTAGAAGACTTTTGCATCTGTTTTGTTGTATTCCTAAGGCTAATTTTTGCCCTTAGATGTAGCTTTATTTTAAGGGTAGATATCTCCTTGTATTGCCTATATAAACAAGGTCCTTAGTATGTAACAAACAGATTGAATTAATGCAAAAAATCATAGTTTTCTACTCTATTCAGTTAGCGTGTGCAAGTCTTGGTTAACAACACTCAATAAACCTGTGCAAGCCTTGGTTTATTGGCCTGAGCTTGATTATCTTACCTGTGCTAGTCTTTGTGAGTTGATTAAGCTTAGGATTCACTGTCTAAAGGTCTGTCTGTGCTAGTCTTGACAGTCCATATATAATTCAGGGTATTATCTTCTTGTTTGTTCATTTTTTTTGGTTATCCTCTTGTTTCAGTCTTGACCCCTAGTTTGGTGTTCCAAAATGATATGATTTCAATGAAGAGGGAGTAAATAATAATCTCTACCATTATACCCGATCAAATTATATGATCAATTAATCATCCTCATTCAAGGGGTCATCCTCCAATTAATAAAAGATAAATATTTAAGTCATCCTCAATAACTCATATACAAAACTCGCCAAAATATGCAATGGTAATATAATTACGGAATTGATATATACAGCCCATATGGCTGTATGTAAGCATTAAATTTTTTTAAAATTTTTTTACTTTTTTAAAGCAAAGTGGAATCTAACTGTTAGTAAGAAGTATAATTTTTTGTCTTCCTCCTTGCATTTATTTCATTTATTCCTTCATTGTCTTCTACAATGTAAAACTCCTATTCATTACTCCACTACAAACAATATATATATATCTACATTACTGAGTTTCATTGTACAATACGAATTCCAGAATATAATTCTCAAGACAATTACATATCCACATTGTGACAACCCTCGCGAATGCGGAAAGATAAAACATACAAGCATGTGAAAAGATATGCGGAAATACGGTATTTTAAAAACTTTTATACATGCATTGTAAATAAAACGAGAGGTGTCAAATATTACAAACTAAAAACGGAATATACAATAAAGAGACGGGGTCTCTTCAAATGTTAGCAAAGAACAAGTGTTTAATAAAAACTAGCTACTATCGTCTAGAGGTGAACTTCCAGGGACAACGCCCGCTAGCTCACACCCGAACCCCAAAAAGTCACATCCAAAAATCATCCAAGCAGGAAACCTGTTCATCCATGAAAAACATGAATGCCACAGTCAGTGGGGAGTAACTCCGGGTTCTCCCAGCCATATTACATCAAACGTACATATAAGGTAATACGAAAGTAAAGCATGCATACATACAGATATACATGTGAGTTGCGATAAGATTAGATAGGCAATTCTATAGAAAATGATAAGATCATGTGGAAATCAAATCCGTAACCATCATATTATTCAAAGACTCGGAATAGACACTCTTAGGCAATCGAATACGCTCACTAGGGCTTGCATCTCACCGTTAGCGGTATAAGATTGATAAGATTGAGACTCGACAGACAAACCAGTCAAGTCATGCGATGATCACATAAATCCAACATATTATCATCCATTCACGAACCAAGACAATGACGGTGTCCAATCATGCAATGACCATGAACAAGATCATGAAATCACGCATTCAAAGAACGACACAAGACGACAATCTCACGGTAAATGAAACGCACTAGCATCGTGTCCCAGCAAGAATGATTTAAAAGGCATCCACGGGATAAAGCATTTCCCTGAACTCATACACGATGCTACATTTCGTATATGTAGACTAATTCCCTCCTGGTAGCACGACGATAATAAATATCCGGTCCTAGTCTAAACCTGGCCAGGATCTCGGAATATAACGTGTTCCGATTCGACATGCGATAAAACGTTTCGCATCCAAGACTCGGGCTTACAATATATATGCCGAGTACCCCAAATTCGGTAGATCAATTCACGAAAGAGGCGGAAATACAGCTCAAGCCTCATTACAAGCGGTACGCTACATGCAAATAACACCCCCTCGCAAGTATACAACATTTGACGGCCGGGTCGAACAACGCATAGCGTTCAACTCCCAACAACGTCGTCATATGCCCACTAACACATGCATTTAAGCAGTAGGATACCTCGCCGTTCCGACATTCCAGCCTTACGAACGGAAAGGTAGCCAAGGGAATGAGAATACAAAGCACAAGACAAAACCGTGCTCAAACCGTAACATATATGAAAAACCGACTCAAAGTGGAACATATCGAAAACCGTCACAAAACATGAGATACATGCGAAAGAAATATCATATAACCGAAGCATGAATATTATAAGACCTTACGTAAAATTTCACGGTAAACCGATCATGCGAACTATTATAAATCACGAGTTTTTGAAAATAAAGGAAATGCATACAGCCGTGTTCCAGGCCGGGCAACAGACCGGCGGCCGGTGGGCCGGCTCAGAACACAGGCAAAATCCCAAAAACAGAGAAAAGGGGTCTGGGCCGGTCAGTCGACCGGCGGCCGGTCGACCGGCACAGAACATCACAACAAAACCAACACTTCAACACTGATGTGTTCCAGGCCGGTGGGTTGACCGGTGGCCGGTTGGCCGGCCTGGAGCACCATATCATGCAAAAACCCAAATTTCCAAATGAGTTTCTGATGTGTTCCCAGCCGGTGGTCAGACCGGCGGCCGGTCGACCGGCTGGGAGCACTTCTTCACCCGAGAGCTTCCAAAACTCAACCAAATCATTTCCAAATCATTTCAATTCTCATATATACTTCAAATAATCATCAACAATCAATATATATCATCCATATTCATCATATAACATCATTTACTAATCATAGCATGGATGCTAATCTTCCTACTCGTAATCTAATACGATTCTCTAGCATATAAACATATAAAACACGTAAGTAATACCGAGTAACCCTTCACCGTTACCTTTGAGCGTCTTCCCTAATCGTCAAGCTCCTCTTCTATAAGGAAATAGTCTTTATCGGGATCTTGGAGGTCGCCACCTACAATTAGATCGTAAAAAGATGAATAAAGTTCATCTTGAGAAAGACGGAAAGTTTGAAAAGCGAGAAAGACGATGATTTTAACATCTACGCGGATAGAGGAAGGTACGGGAGGAAGATTAAGATAAACTTACGTAAATTCTATTGAGTAACGAAGAAGTTACGTCAATTCCAAGCTTGAAATCAAAGAGGGAAATTGATTTCTTAAGGAAGAAGAAAACTAGGTTTGATTTTGTGTTTAATGAGATTTTAGGTTAAGGAGGGAGTTGTGTGAGATGTGTAGAGAAAAAGTCAAAGGCGATTACCAAAGTCAAGAAAAGTCAAACTAGACTGAAGACGACATTTTCATGAAATCTCGCAGAAATTCCAAATACGAACTCGGAAATTCAAAATTCGACTCGGAACTTAAAAAGATAATTTAAAACTTAAAATTACTGAAAAGTATCCGTAAAATATTTCTACTAGAAAAATAGGGTACATTTCCGGGTGTTACAATCACCCACCTTTTAAAAAGTTTCGTCCTCGAAACTTGAGGAAAAATAAAAAATTTACCATTACTCGAAAAAGACTCGAGATATTACTAACGCAAGAAGCCTTCGGCCTTCCCAGTCTCTTTAAACTTCGACATAGCACTTTCTCCACACGATTTTCACAAACGGAACTACCTTACTTCTCAAATTCCTATCCTTACGATCTAGGATACGGATCGGCTTTTCTTCAAAGGATAAATTCGGTTCAAGCTCGGGCAATTCCTTTTGAAATACATGGCTTGGATCACTAACATACTTTCTCAATTGAGAAACATGAAAAACATCATGAACCTTAGCCAAAATCGGCGGCAATTCCAACTTATAAGCAACTGCACCAATCCTTTCCACAATATCAAAGGGTCCAATGTATTTCGGGCTCAATTTACCCTTAACACCAAACCTTTTAACACCCTTCATAGGAGACACCTTCAAGAACACTTTATCACCAACTTCAAACTCTAAAGGCCTTCTTCGCATATCGGCATAAGACTTTTGACGGTCTTGAGCGGCTTTCATTCTATCACGAATGACCTTCACATTATCAATGGTCTCAACAAGAACATCGGGGCCTAAATCACGATTGTCACTCAATTGATTCCAACATATAGGACTCAGACATTTCCTTCCATAAAGAGCTTCATATGGAGCCATCTTGATAGATGCATGATAGCTATTGTTGTAAGAAAACTCCACCAACGGTACACTCTTTTCCCAACTAGACTGGAAGTCAAGAGCACAAGCCCTAAGCAAATCTTCTAAAGTCTGAATAGTCCTCTCAGTCTGACCATCCGTAGCGGCATGAAAAGCAGTACTCATCAACAACTTACTACCCATGGCCTCTTGTAAAGCTTTCCAAAATCTAGAACAGAATCTCGGATCTCGGTCGGATATAATCTCCAAAGGAACACCATGGTATCTAACAATTTCATCCACATAAGCCTTTGCTAAACGATCCAAATTCCAAGTTTCTTTGATTGGAATAAATCTAGCACACTTGGTTAATCGATCAACAACAACCCAAACTGCATCTTTACCTCCCACGGTCTTCGGCAAAGCCATAACAAAGTCCATAGAAATAGATTCCCACTTCCATAGCGGAATATCCAACGGTTGTAGCAATCCACCGGGTCTCTTGTGTTCAATCTTCAATTGTTGGCAAGTCAAACATCTTCCAACATATGACACAACATCACCCTTCAAGTTCGGCCACCAAAACTGCAGCTTCAAATCTTTGTACATATTATCACCACCGGGGTGAATAGAATAAGGGGAAAGATGAGCTTCATCAAGAACTCGCTTCCTCAAATTAAGAGCATTAGGCACAAATAAACGACCATGGAAACGAAGAACACCTTCACTATCAAACTTGAAATCTTTACCTTTACCTTCAAGAATTCTGGCTTGGATAGACTTGTAGGTAAGATCATCAACTTGGCTTTCACGGATTTCACGGAGAAACACAGGCTCGGCAATCATAGCACCAACATGAACAAATCCACGCTCTACAAACCCCAAACTCAATCTTCGAAACTCAGCACAAAGATCAACAGGTAATACATGCAAAGCATTCAAAGCATGAGAAGCTTTCCTACTAAGAGCATCTGCAACAACATTCGCCTTTCCTTCATGATACAATAACTCAAAATCATAATCGTTCAACAATTCCAACCATCTTCTTTGCCTCATATTCAACTCTTTTTGAGTAAATATGTACTTCAAACTCTTGTGATCGGTGAAGATACGACAATGAACTCCAATTAAATAATGTCTCCATACTTTCAAAGCATGAACAACGGCGGCCAATTCTAAATCATGAGTAGGATAGTTCACTTCATGAACTCTCAATTGCCTAGATGCATAAGCCACAACCTTCCTATTCTGCATAAGAACACAACCTAATCCCATTTTAGAAGCATCACAATAGACATCAAAGTCTACTCCATCTTCAGGCAAAGTCAACACCGGAGCGGTAGTTAACCTTTTTTTTAACTCCTGAAACGCATTTTCACAAGCTTCATTCCATAGGAATTTGGTTTCCTTCTTCAACAATTGAGTCATAGGTCTAGCAAGCTTAGAGAAATCTTTGACAAATCTTCTATAATAACCAGCTAAACCAAGGAAACTTCGAATCTCTCTAATATCAGTCGGACTCTTCCAATCAACAACGGCCTCAATTTTGGAAGGATCCACCATAACACCTTCTTTCGAAATCACATGCCCAAGAAAGGACACTTTAGGTAACCAAAATTCACACTTAGAGAATTTAGCATACCACTTCTGACGACGTAGAACACCCAAAATAATCCTCAAATGAATAGCATGCTCATCATCGGACTTGGAGAAAATAAGAATATCATCTATGAATACCACCACACACTTGTCAAGATATTCACTAAATGTGCGGTTCATTTGATCCATAAAGATAGCAGGAGCATTCGTCAATCCAAATGGCATTACCTTAAACTCATAATGGCCATACCTTGTACTGAAAGCGGTCTTTGGAATATCAACATCTCTAACCGGAATTTGATGATAACCAGATCTCAAATCAATCTTCGAAAATGTAGAAGCACCCTTTAATTGATCAAATAAATCTTCAATTCTCGGTAAAGGATACCTATTTTTGATTGTAATCCGATTCAATTCACGATAATCGATACACAACCTCATAGAACCATCCTTCTTTTTCACAAAAAGAACAGGAGCACCCCACGGCGAGGCACTTGGTCGAATAAAACCCTTTTCAATCATATCATCCAACTGCTTTCTCAACTCTTTCAATTCAGAAGGAGCCATACGATAAGGAGCTTTGGCAATTGGACCAGAACCAGGAACAAGATCAATGGAGAATTCAACATCACGCTCGGGAGGAATCCCGGGCAAATCTTCGGGGAATACATCGATGAACTCTCGAACAATAGGCACATCTTCAATACTTGGCAAAGAGGTATTTGAAGAAGTCACCACACACAAGAATGCTTGGTAACCTTTTCTAACCATACTTACCAACTTCAAAGCGGAAATTAAGGATACACCTTTACGGGGATGAGATCCCTTATAGGTTATTCTAACACCTAAAGGACTCTTTAAGAAAATCTTTTGATCACGACACTCGAACCTAGCATGATACATAGCTAACCAATCTATACCTAAAATAATATCAAACTCTCCTAGAGGAAACTTAAGGAGATTCGCGGGAAAGATAGAACCCGAAATAGATATAGGTACATTTGGATAAAGGGTCGAACAAGAGATAATATCTCCGGAAGGTAAGGATATGGGAGTATCCTCACTAGATGTCGGCTTGATTGATAATTTATTAGCATAGGTCGATGACACAAAAGACATAGAAGCACCGGTATCAAATAAAATAAGACACGGTTGCTCTAAGATTGAGAACATACCCGTAATGATCTCAGGATGAGCGTCGGCTTCGGCACGGCTCATGACAAATATTGAACCCTTAGGCTTAGGAGGAGGAGGTAACTTTCGATCGGGGCAATCCTCATAACGATGACCACCCTTTTGACAAAAGAAGCACACATAAGGTCGGTTGGAACAAGTTCTACCGGGATGTAGAGGAAGTCTACACCGGTTGCAAAAACGACCTTGCGGTTGAGCTTGAGGGGCATAAGGCCTATGAACCACATTTGACGTAGCTCTAGGAATAAAAGGAGAAGGATTCCTTGAATTGGCATTGGAAGAAGGATTAAACCTCCTCTTGTTAGCATAGGAATTCGAAGAAGACGGGATAAACGGCCTCTTCCCAAAGCATTCGGCCTAGGAGCATAAGAAGGAGAGGGATTGTTCATTAAAGCTTCATCCCTAATAGCCTTCATTGAATTTTCAGCCCACAAAGCATCGTCGTAGAGATCTCCAAAGGATGCGGTACCCCTTCTCACCTTACTTTGAAGAACGGCATTCAACTTATTACGATAATAGAAAGCACGATCTTCATCATCACGAATAAGTCTCGGCGCAAAGTGAGCGAGCTTATTAAACTCCGTTGTAAAATCTTGAGCCGATAGGTTACCTTGCTTAAAATCTATGAACTCCTTGAGCCTTTGCTGTTTAAGCTCCTTAGGGTAAAATCTACCCTCCACAAGAGCCTTAAAGCAAGCCCAGTTGAAGTCCTCTTCAAGAGTTGCGGTGGCACTTGTAATAGCCCACCAGTTGTCGGCTTCCCGCACTAGAAAGTGCTTTGCAATTCTCACTTTATCCTCTTCCCGGACTTGGTAAAGATCGAAACTGCTTCTCCATCTCACGGAACCACTCGGATAGCTCCGTAGGATCCGGTTCTCCACCATAAGGCACGATCTTACTCCTCGCAATCTGACCCGCCACCCA
Organism: Heliosperma pusillum; assembly: GCA_022085475.1. Classification (NCBI taxonomy): domain Eukaryota; kingdom Viridiplantae; phylum Streptophyta; class Magnoliopsida; order Caryophyllales; family Caryophyllaceae; genus Heliosperma; species Heliosperma pusillum. The sequence continues at coordinate 13,861 of JAIUZE010012916.1, forward strand.
TGCATAACCACCTTGTTGATTGTCCTCCCTTCTAGGGTGAACTTGGTTGGCATTAGCTAGAGCGGCATCTTGCTGATTCTTCAGCACTTGAGCAAGAGCCTCCATCATAATATTATCAGCTGAACGCGGTCTAACCATCTTCATAAGAAACAAAGACAAATTAAGTTATCCTATCAATTAGCAAAAACAAATAGACTACCAAATAAAGTCCTTAACTTCTACCCAACTCTCTCATTTATTATTTCAAGGTCAAGTAGTTTAAGTTAGGGTTCACGTGTGTGCGTCGGGAGCGATCAAAGCTCTGATACCAACTGTGACAACCCTCGCGAATGCGGAAAGATAAAACAAACAAGCATGTGAAAAGATATGCGGAAATACGGTATTTTAAAAACTTTTATACATGCATTGTAAATAAAACGAGGAGGTGTCAAATATTACAAACTAAAAACGGAAATACAACAAAGAGACGGGGTCTCTTCAAATGTTAGCAAAGAACAAGTGTTTAACAAAAACTAGCTACTATCGTCTAGAGGTGAACTTCCAGGGACAACGCCCGCTAGCTCACACCCGAACCCCAAAAAGTCACATCCAAAAATCATCCAAGCAGGAAACCTGTTCATCCATGAAAAACATGAATGCCACAGTCAGTGGGGAGTAACTCCGGGTTCTCCCAGCCATATTACATCAAACGTACATATAAGGTAATACGAAAGTAAAGCATGCATACATATATATATACATGTGAGTTGCGATAAGATTAGATAGGCAATTCTATAGAAAATGATAAGATCATGTGGAAATCAAATCCGTAACCATCATATTATTCAAAGACTCGGAATAGACACTCTTAGGCAATCGAATACGCTCACTAGGGCTTGCATCTCACCGTTAGCGGTATAAGATTGATAAGATTGAGACTCGACAGACAAACCAGTCAAGTCATGCGATGATCACAAAGAATCCAACATATTATCATCCAAACACGAACCAAGACAATGACGGTGTCCAATCATGCAATGACCATGAACAAGATCATGAAATCACGCATTCAAAGAACGACACAAGACGACATCTCACGGTAAATGAAACGCACTAGCATCGTGTCCCAGCAAGAATGATTTAAAAGGCATCCACGGGATAAAGCATTTCCCTGAACTCATACACGATGCTACATTTCGTATATGTAGACTAATTTCCTCCTGTAGCACGACGATAATAAATATCCGGTCCTAGTCTAAACCTGGCCAGGATCTCGGAATATAACGTGTTCCGATTCGACATGCGATAAAACGTTTCGCATCCAAGACTCGGGCTTACAATATATATGCCGAGTACCCCAAATTCGGTAGATCAATTCACGAAAGAGGCGGAAATACAGCTCAAGCCTCATTACAAGCGGTACGCTACATGCAAATAACACCACCTCGCAAGTATACAACATTTGACGGCCGGGTCGAACAACGCATAGCGTTCAACTCCCAACAACGTCGTCATATGCCCACTAACACATGCATTTAAGCAGTAGGATACCTCGCCGTTCCGACATCCCAGCCTTACGAACGGAAAGGTAGCCAAGGGAATGAGAATACAAAGCACAAGACAAAACCGTGCTCAAACCGTAACATATATGAAAAACCGACTCAAAGTGGAACATATCGAAAACCGTCACAAAACATGAGATACATGCGAAAGAAATATCATATAACCGAAGCATGAATATTATAAGACCTTACGTAAAATTTCACGGTAAACCGATCATGCGAACTATTATAAATCCCGAGTTTTTGAAAATAAAGGAAATGCATACAGCCGTGTTCCAGGCCGGGCAACAGACCGGCGGCCGGTGGGCCGGCTCAGAACACAGGCAAAATCCCAAAAACAGAGAAAAGGGGTCTGGGCCGGTCAGTCGACCGGCGGCCGGTCGACCGGCACAGAACAGCACAACAAAACCAACACTTCAACACTGATGTGTTCCAGGCCGGTGGGTTGACCGGTGGCCGGTTGGCCGGCCTGGAGCACCATATCATGCAAAAACCAAAATTTCCAAATGAGTTTCTGATGTGTTCCCAGCCGGTGGTCAGACCGGCGGCCGGTCGAACGGCTGGGAGCACTTCTTCACCCGAGAGCTTCCAAAACTCAACCAAATCATTTCCAAATCATTTCAATTCTCATATATACTTCAAATAATCATCAACAATCAATATATATCATCCATATTCATCATATAACCTCATTTACTAATCATAGCATGGATGCTAATCTTCCTACTCGTAATCTAATACGATTCTCTAGCATATAAACATATAAAACACGTAAGTAATACCGAGTAACCCTTCACCGTTACCTTCTATGCGTCTCTAATGATCGTCAAGCTCCTCTTCTATAAGGAAATAGTCTTTGTCGGGATCTTGGAGGTCGCCCCCTACAATTAGATCGCAAAAAGATGAATAAAGTTCATCTTGAGAAAGACGGAATGCTTAAAAAGCGAGAAAGACGATAATTTTATTATCAATACGGATAGAGGAAGGTACGGGAGGAAGATTAAGATAAACTTACGTAAATTCTATTGAGTAACGAAGAAGTTACGTCAATTCCAAGCTTGAAATCAAAGAGGGAAATTGATTTCTTAAGGAAGAAGAAAACTAGGTTTGATTTTGTGTTTAATGAGATTTTAGGTTAAGGAGGGAGTTGTGTGAGATGTGTAGAGAAAAAGTCAAAGGCGATTACCAAAGTCAAGAAAAGTCAAACTAGACTGAAGACGACATTTTCATGAAATCTCGCAGAAATTCCAAATACGAACTCGGAAATTCCAAATTCGACTCGGAACTTAAAAAGATAATTTAAAACTTAAAATTACTGAAAAGTATCCGTAAAATATTTCTACTAGAAAAATAGGGTACATTTCCGGGTGTTACACACATACAATAAGTTTTCTTCTTTAATTTTTTTTTTATGTAATTGACAAGGTAGTTATATTATCCTTCATTATTTTGGTAATTTCATAAAATCGAATTTCAAGAAATTAGTAGAACAAATTTCAAAATTTGCGTTGTTCATGTTTGGTAATTTTGTCCGACTAACTTCATAAGATTGACGAATTTTAACTCACGGAGCGACCATGAGAACAAGGGAATCAAAGTAGCCCCTTGCCCCCTTTTATTTGTATTTGGGCTAATTCTATCAGATTCTTGCACCCTTTTCGCATAATTTTTTTATGGTGATGAGGAATATTTATCTGGGTTGATAAGAGATTGTGATTAGGTGATCGAAGTATTTAAAGTTATGTGTCGAATAAATTTTGACCCACGTCTTTTGTCATATTATTTTCAGATGTGTAGATGTTTCAATTGCGGCATCTGAGTTCCTTAGTTTTGGTGTCGATTTTCTAATAAAAAGTCACTTTGTGTATGAATTGGTACAGTACTAGTATATTAATATTGAATGACTAATGAATAGTTTTAGACATATAGGTGTATTTAATGGATAAATATTTTCTTAATAAAGAGTTTTAATTTAGATTCCCTTGAGACTTTAAATTAGCATTAATTGCAAGAATTTAAAAGTTCTTACGTACAACCCATATTGCTGTATATATCGGAACCGATATTATTAATATACAAAGTCTAAAGAGTAGAGCCGTTACAAAAATAAAAAGATCAAAATAATGAGGTCCAATTTCCAGAGGGAGAACAACACAAAACATTAAGAACGTCCTCAAAGCTGAGTTACAAGTTTAGGAGATTATTAAGAAATGGTGACAAATTTACAAAACAATATAATAAATTAACAAAACTCTGTTACAGTATTAATTAAATAAATTATAATTCATAGTTTACACCACTTGTGTGCAAGGGCCTACCCTTGACATTGTAATACTATGTATTCTAATAAGCTTGGACTCAATCGAGTAGAGTATACTCGTCTGAGTGATGTCTTCATCACTCGCCCGAGTAAGATGTATACGGTCGAGTATGTCGAGTATGTTACTTAGGCACCCTTCTGCCTATGTGGCACTCGACTAAGTACACCGGTCTGACGGATTTTTCGAGCAGTTTCGAATTACGATGATTAAGGAGGTTATATATAAATCTGTCAGTTAAACATTCTTTTAAAAACCCTAAAACACTCTTAACCTCACCCTAATCACTCCCTAGACATCTTAATTCTTCATTAAGCTTGTGATTTCCATTAATTGTTCGTAGGAGTCATTTCTTAGCATCAATCTAGTGATAAGTGTTCATATTCCTATTTCAATTAGTATTTTTGGGTTGTGTCGCAAAACCCTAATCTGGTTTGGATGGGAATTGGATTGTTATTGAATTAGATTATTACTTGTTATTATGAGGAAAATTCGTAGAGGAGAATTTCTAGCTGTGATTGCATTGTTGCGATATTGGCCTTGAGGTAGAGTTTTCCTACTCAGTACTTTTGTATGTTGATTGATGTAATATAGTTGATGATTGTTATTGATGATATTCTTGATGATGATTTTTGTTGATGATATTGTGACCTTGATTATTGATGATGGTTATGGTGATGGTGGTTGTTATGATTATTGGTTCTATGTGGTTGTCCGGTCGGGAGACGGTTCCACACCCCGAGTTCGCCTATCGTTACTCTCCCGCCACGAGGGGGATGTTCACATTAATGTCTAGGGAACTCTCGTTGAGATGAGAGGGGCTTTTGATGTCTAGTGTTGCGGTCTGACATTGATTGGTGGTACAACGTTCATATCTGCAGTCTGACGTTGGCAGGGTGACCGCTTCGGCGGGAATTCGGTTACTTGTGGTTGGATTTGTTGTTGATTATTTGTCACTGGATATTGGTTACTTTATTGTGATAATTGGCTTTTATTGATGAGTTGATTGATGTATGACGGTACTGACCCCTTTTCTGTTTTCAAAACTGATGTGATCCATTGGGGAATGGTGAGCAGGAGTCTAGCAGGTATTTCCTTGAGAATGTGTGGGAACGAAGGGACTGCCGCTGATGATGAGCCTAGCTTCCGCCGTGTCTTTAGTCAGTAGAGGATCAGTCTAGTTTAAATACATTGTTTTTGGAGAACTTATTTTATATTTGGTTGAGACGATGTAATCACTTTAAAGTTTACTTATAATAAATGTTGTTGCATTATTGTCTATTTGATATTATCTACTTCCGGCAATTGAGATGGCGGCATCCGTTTTTACTAAGGAAGGCCTTGGTAAGGCTCTTTGGTAGATAGGGGTGTTACAAAGTGGGATCAGAGCGACGATTTTGGAACCTAAAACCAATAAATCCAATGAACTTAGGAGTGTCAAATAAAATGAACCCGGGTAGGAGTTATTAGGAGCTACCGCAAAGACTTTGGAAACGTTCTAAAGTCGCAATCTCGCCCTTAAAACTCTTAGTCGGCAACCACGGGGAGGGGACGTACTTATGTGATATGTTGTTATGTGGTTGGTGAAATATGATATGAGTATGGAATGAAGCATAAGCATGAAAAGTATGTAATTAAGATTTCGAGAATACGTGATATGTGGAGTATTTGTGATTTCGTGTTGTAATGGGGTCAGAAAATGCATGACTCGACCGAGTACCCTTAGCACTTGACCGAGTGTTGGAGTCTGTTGTATTTGGAAATTTTCATATTTTAGCACTCGGACGAGTGGAGTGTGACACTCGACCGAGTGACCTTTAGGGCTCGACCGAGTGAATGTTTCTGGAAATTTTAAGTAGCTTCTCTTTTGGTGAACTCGACCGAGTACATGTGGTACTCGATCGAGTGTGGGTAACTCGGCCGAGTAGCTTGTTGCACTCGACCGAGTACGTTAGTGGCAGGTCCAAATTCGTTTTATGATGTAGGCTTTGTGCTTACTTTTGCCTTTTTAATTGAAGTTATTATAGCACCAAAGAAAGCTAGCGCGATGGTTAGAACCACTGGTATGAACCAAGAGGAAGTAACTTGGTTGATCAAACAAAATGACGCGTTGACCGAAGCCCTGATGCGTGTGGGAAAGGATCGAGAGGCGGTAGTCGAAGTTACTACCATAAGCACGACTATTGACTGTCACCTACCCACTACTTATGAGGGTACGGGTGCAACGAACCTGTTAGACAACTGACACTGCGAAATGGAGAGTATCTTCGAAACTGTTAGTTGCCCAGAGCATTTGCAAGTGGACCAGGCTACATTCTACCTGTGGGGTCACGCGGGAAATGGTGGTGTCGTGAAAGGATACCTATGAGAGAGTACTACAAGGACCATGGGGAAGAATCGATATCTTGGGGGGAATTCAAAGTTGAAATGGGGATGGAATTCGTGCCAGAGATTGTTAGAGGTAAGCTGAGGTCCGAATTTGACTCGATCACGATGACGGAGGAGATGACTGTTACAGAATACTACAACAAATTTATTTTACTGAACTTGCGAGTTATGCGGACGACATATAGTGGATTAAGAAGGCCTTGACAGATAAGTTCGACAAGGGGTTAATATTTAGGGTCATGGATAAACTACCTGTAGGGGTGGTTATCGACCTAAAGGATGCGTATGATAGGGCCGGGTAGGCAGAACGTGTGGCGGACATGACCAAGGAGGCGAATGAAGCTATGAGTGGAAAGAGGAAGACTGAGAGTGAAGGGGGAGGCAACTCCACCTATAATAGAGGTAACTTCAAGCAGACACGATCCTATTCGGGAGTTTGTGGTTATGGCAGAGGACATCACTATGGAGGGAGAGGTGGTCGTTCATGTAGCGAGACGTCTAGGGTTAGGTGCCATAGTTGTGGTGGTTTAGGCCATAAGAGATTCGTGTGTCCAAATGCAGTAGAGGGTGAAGGTTATCAGTCGTCTTACCAGAGGAGTTATTCTCAGTGTCTGGGCAGAGCATCACGAGTAATGGACCTTCGGGTTCGTGGAATAGGTAAGGGAATCACAATGCTAACAGCAATGGCTACAACCGTAATTTGACAGCCATGTCTTAGATTCGCGTTAAATTATCGTCAGTAAGTCTTTCTTAAGACGAGTGTTAAGGTGCAAAATCATGTCTCAGATCGGTAGAATAAAGGTCAAACTCATGTCCCACATCGGTAGAATAAAAGTGAAAGAAGATCTTTATAAGTGTCCACAAATAAAATAGTATGAGGCGTTTTGGGAAGGAGCCCAAGATTAAATTCGTGAGGGCTTGGCTCAAAATGGACAATATTGCACCATTATAGACAATGGACACCGACGCAGCAGAGGCCCAACACGAGATATTCACGCTTCCGCACAACAAATGGTATTAGAGCCCAAGGTTCAACTTGGGCTAGGCACAAGAAGAAAGAATCAGGCCCAAGCCTTGAAGGGTGCGTTAGACCATAAGTCGTGGAACTCCTAATATTTTGAGGGAGAGCTAATATCTACGCGAAGGCGACATTGGTCTCATGGCTATGAGACAGGTCGTCCAAGAGAAGATTGTCAGTGACCCGACGAGGTGGGCTGAGGCTTAATGAAGGCAACAAAAGCGGTTCATAATAAGTCCGAAGGCGACCAGGGGTGGCGCGCTCAGGCAGTGGATGCGGACCCAGTCCGGGGTATATTGGATGCAGAGGAGTTTGGTACGCAAGTGTAGCACAAGTCCTGTGAAGGGACATATGGACCCTCTAGAGAGATACATGGTGTGTCGGTTAAGGGGAGGTTATCAAGACTTGGTGATGCTAAGGGTGTCTAGAAGTTGAGATTGTATGGTGTGAGGAGGAATATATTGAATATATGGGCGATCAAGATGTAGATCTTGTTAAAGCAACAAGGGCTGGGGGTGTAATTTCTAAGAAAATTGACGGATCCATTCACCTTTGAGATGACCGTTTAGGAGGAGACTTATGTTTTTATTTTTAGGTTCGTGTTTGATCCTGGCAAAGAGCATTGACAATCTGTGAAAAGAATATTCTGTTACCTCAAAGGTAGATATGGTGTTATGCTTGCCAAGTCGGTTCCACCTAGTAAGTTCCAACAATGTTTGGACTTGCTAAAATTCGGGAGTATCCGATTACCCAAATGTGGGCAATATATGAGGTAGAAGGGAAAGGATCATCTGGCACATCTGGCACTAGTTTTGTGCGTCTGATACATATGGCACTAGTTTTGTGCGTCTGATACATCTGGCACTATTTTAGTGCGCCTGGTACATCTGGCACTATCTTCGTGCATCTAGTATATTTGGCACTAGTTTTGTGCGTCTCATACATTTGGCACTATTTCTGTGTGTCTGGTACATTTGTCTAATTGTGAGAGGATTCAAGTCAAGGTCGAGATTTGTTATAATATGCCTTGAATCTGTTCGGATTCTGCATCTGGTTTAGTTATTTTATATGTTTAGGAAACTATTATTTAGTTTCCTTGTCTGTTTAGGAAATTACTATAGGGTTTTCTATAGTGTTAGGGTTTCCTAAATCTGCTTAGGAAACATCTGTTATGAGATTACAATATAAACTCTCATAGGATATCTGTTTTATTCATTCAGAAATATGTCTGAGTCATCTGAAATCAGGATACTCTGACACGTATATGATGCGAGGTTAGTCCCTTCCCCCGGTCAAACAAATAACTCAACTAATGTAGTAGGGTAGTCGAGGTCGAACCACAAGGACGGTGATTAAGGCTCTAAGGTAAGTTGGTCGAATTCTAGTTCAATTCTAGCTAGAAGCAAATTGGAGGTGAGTAAAACTAACTAAGTCTAACAAATGAGCTAATATGAGATTTAAGACAAGAATTAAGAAAACTCAGGCAAATGCGTTCGCTAATGAGGTTGGGGTTGAATATGGTAGAAGGTAAAATCGGTCTAAGGATAAGTAGTGGTAGGTCTCCACCTCTCGGTGAAAGACGGTTCCTTGCCTAGATTTGGTCGGATTCTCGCCCTACCTCCCCCGAGACTCCTATAGGCACACACAAGCAACAAACAAGCGAAGCTCTCGCTTAAGCTAGCAACAAGATGAAAGAAAGCATGAATTACTCATTCTAACATTTCTACAAACACATGGTGTGCACAAAATATAGGAATTACCAAAAGACTATATTTTTACAATCAAAACCAAATTCTAACCCCTAAGAACCTACAAAAGATCCCCCATATACGCTAGAAGGGCACTACTCACACATACTACAAAGACTAGATACTAAAGATAAAGAATTTAACATGATAAAGACAAAAGAAAACATATTCAAGATGATGACTAGTAAAATGAGTAAGAAAATGTAATTAAATAACTAATAGAAGTAATTAGGAGAAGAATTGTACCAAACTTTGATAAAAGTTGCAATCTTAGATGAATAAATAGAAGAAAAGTCTTCTATAATATCAAATTACAACCCAAGTCTTCAACAATAGCTAGAGGAAAGACTAGATCTAAAGATAACTAAGTAGGAAAGTAGACTAATTAGTGCTAATTATCAAAGGATTAGAGTAACGATTAGGAATATTGAAAGGTAAATCTAGGGTTTTTGTGTCTTGGGTTGTGTCCCCAAAATGAATTAGGAGAGGGGTATATATAGGTTGGTGGAATTAAGGGTTCAAAATAAGAAGGGAAGTTGGAAATTGCGGACTGGGGTCCCAGCCGGCTGGCCGGCCGCCGGTGGCCTGGACTGGCCGGGACTCTCTGACTTCAAATTTGAGTTTTCTTCGTGTGAAAGAGGTCACAACCGGTCAGCCGGCTGCTGGTGGTCTACCCGACTGGGAATTCCTTTGTCTTTTCTTCTCCTTCTTCTCTACACTTGCTCCCCCAGCCGGTATGGCCGGCTGCCGGTGGCTTGGACCGGCTGGGAGCCCCTGCTTTTCTTCCAACTTTTCGAGTTTTGTTTTGAGGTTCTGGAGTGCCCAGCCGGCCGGACGTCCGCCGGTGGCCTGGGCCGGCTGGGGCTACCTGCTCCTCCTTCTTCATTTCTTTCTTCGTTGGGAATATGTGGGGTGCTCAACCGGCCGGCCGGCTGCCGGTGGCCTGGACCGGCTGAGACCCTCTGCCCCTTTCCTTCTCTTCTCTCCTTCATTTCTTCTTCTCTTTCCTTGTGTCTTTGTTTTGTGACGGTTTCTTGCTTCTCATCCCGCCTCATTCTTCTTTTGCATATTTCATATAAAATGAGACGAGAATTCATGATATGAACGCAAAGCGTAATAATAACCAAAATGCAATAAAATCGACGCTAAAACACATTAAATAGGGTCGAAATAGAAGAGAATGAAGAGGGGAATTGGTCTAAATATATTATATATCAAACCTCCCCACGGTTAAACATTACTCGTCCCCGAGTAAGTAAGTGAGCAAAAACAAGACCCTTTTTTAATTAAGTTAAACTGAAGTACTAAAATCCGATGAGAGGCAATTAACGGGCCTTCTCCGTCCCTTCAACTCACAACGAAGTACAATGAGGTATGTACTTCCTTGTAAGGCAAGTGGGGGCTTGCAGAAAATTTAGATGCATCCAAGATTAAGCACGTAAACAAAATGAAAGTTGCATCAACCAAAAGAAAAACCACTTTCCTCATCTAAGCGGTAGGGATTCGTTTCAAAAACCAAAGGTCTAGTTCGGGAGATACCATCTCAGAGTCTCAACAAGGTGTCAACCCCCTAATCATGGCTCAAGCAACCTGGGTACGACCCCCAAATGCCAATAAAACGAATTCAAAGGCGGGAAATAAGGAAGCAAAGTCAACCATATAAAGCCAACACGGCACGACTCAAGATTCAACCAAATGTGACCCATGACTAAAAGGACTTAGACTACCCACTTCCTCACGGTTTTCAATCGTCACTCATTTAAAGAACGGGTGATTTTTGTGACAAAAAGTAACCAAAACCACTCAACTACTCGACTTGTGAGACATGCCCGCAATCTAATGTGTAGTCCTCTCCTATATGGTCGCATACGAGATGTAAAGATGGGAATGCACATAAAATGAAACAAGGGTTGTAACGGGGATAGGTAGTGGGTCGAAACGGGATTGGTGCAAGCACCGTTATGGAGATGTGGAGTTACAAATCAAGAAATAGTCCAAAATTCCATTTCTCCCAATTTATTACAACAAATGAAAATATCAAACTTGAAAGTCCGATTCACTTGGAAAAACATCCAATCCCCATTTATTTTGCAACGTCTTTTTCTACTCGCTTAATGATGGATAAGGAGTGTTGCTTGACTTTTTCTCATACAAAACACAGAATAAATAAATATAAGGTGATTTTTTGTTGTATTGCATTTTGCTTTCTTTTGTATTTTGTTTTTGCTTTTATAAAACCTCTTTATTCATAATCAAGACCAAATATTAACCGAAAATTTCAACACAAGTGAGCTTAGCTTGAGTTCACTAACTAGGACACGAATTTCCCTTTTCAAAACACCAAAAACAAAGTGACAACTTTCTTGATCAAGGAAGGTTGTTTATAGGATGTAGTTTGTTTTTGTAGTAGTGCCAATTGAAAGGCTAAGGCTCAAAGGGGATGCAAAAGTTGGTCCTAATGTAAAGGGTTGAAAGTAGGCTTATATGGCAATGTGAGGCTCAAAAATTATAAGCAACGGAATGTTTCAAATTATGCACACAAAAAGGAATACATCTCGCAGCCTAAGGAAAGAACGACACACTTGTGCGTGAAGATGTGACATGCCACGCAAGGAGCCTACTCACAACCTATGGAGACGGGGTATGAATGTACCGGTCTAAAGGAGGCTCTAGGTCTCACATGTAAGTAGCTTTGTCGAAGCCTAGGTCTAGCCTACGATCTATTCGGTCTCGATCACAAGGCGGTCCATGGCCTTTGGGTTAACTCTACTCCCCGGGTGTCTAACAAGGAGGTCAAAGAGATGCAAGCCACTAGAAGGTGGAAGACACGGTTAAGACAATTTTATCATTGGGATATCATGTTCCCTTCCCAGACCACATTTTGTTCAAAATATTTACAAACTCAATGCAAAGCAAAATTAAAACGACAACCAATTATTCACATGTGAAAAATGCAATTCTAATTCCTAATAACAATCAAATAGATATGCAACATTGTCTAAACTAGCAGCACATAAGCAACACACAACAAATTCCAAAAGGAACATCCTCATCAACAATTTCCCGTCCTCCTCCATATTAATCAAAATAAGCAAAAAGAGCGGAAAAAGGAGCAAATAGTTGGAAAGAGTACACCAAGCGGTCTTCTATTCTCCTATTGTTTCAAATGCTCCATGTGTGCCTACATCACTTGTTAGACAAAAAAAACAAATATATACAATGCAATATTTTTGGTTTTTTGAAGATTTTTCAATTTTTTTGAAATTTTCTTTGAAATTTTCATCACGCATATACAAAAATTTACAAATATGTACAAAAATGGATATTTACCTCCCCACACTTAAACCGGACGTTGTCCCCAATGTCCAAGTGCTAGGAGGAGAATGAGAAAATCAAATGAATGTGTTTTTGTTCTTTTTGAGGATTTTTCAAAAATAAGAAAGGCATGCGAACTACCCTACATGGATGAAAATCCTATATGTGACGATATATTACATAATTAAATTCTAATGCAACTTAAATGAATGCAACTAGATGACCTAATCGAAAATATATTACAGGTAACTAAATGCATGCGGAAATGTAAAATGCATGAAAAGATTTGGATTTAGGAATCATACTTGTCATTTTGGATTTTGAATTGGGAGCATCACCAACCTTCTTCACTCGGATTCCCCACCGGACTCGGTGTTCCCTCCCTCTTCCTCATGGATAAAGTCACCCGTGCTCAAAGGCATGGAGGGTTCGCCCAAAAAAGCACCACTCAAAGCCAGGTCTTCACCCACCACAGCCCCATCTCCCGTTATGAACACCTCCTCCGAGGTGTGTGGAGGAGCCACGTACCAATGGGTTTGATGGCCCTCCTCGTGTGTGGGTGGGGGCGGGAAGATAGTATCACTCCAATAATCTTGGGTGACATGAATATCACCGTAGACTACGGAGCTGTCGTGGGTCGCATAACCTCCATCGGGAGGAAGATAAAAGTGAGGGTGAAGGTCGGATGGGTGGTTATATCCCCGTCTCATAAAATCGTCGTATACGCGGAATTGAGCTACCGATTGGTCGTACTAGAACCGATCGATCTTCCGGTGAAGCTATTGCCTATCCTCGACGGCCGCTTGAAGGCCCAAGTTCACATTCGCCATAAACTCAACAAGTGAGTCGGGAAGTGGAAATTGTTGCGGAGGTTGGCTAGTAGAGCCTTGGCCTTGTTTAAAGGCCCCAAAAGAAGTACCGGTTAGGAAGAAGAGTGATGGTTGGTTGTATTGCAAGGAGGAGGTAGTGGGCCTTTGTCGATCATGGCCGAAAACTCGGGGGCCTTCGGTTATGTTGGGCTCTTGTTCCGGTTCTGCCTCAACTTCGAGAAGGTAGTGAGGAGAATCCCTCACGATCTTCATCTTTGGTGCATTGGGAAGTGGCACCGAATTTCTCTCTACCCCGCTCACCTTGACTTGCCAATAGTTTTTATCATCCAAGGGGTTTTTATGGATCCATTATAAGGAATGTTGAATGTAGTCCGAGGTCAAGTAAGTGTCCCCCGGGATAAAGTTAATGCCGGGCAAAGTCCGGGTGAGGCATTTGGCAAGGTGGGTTATGATGCCACCCACCACTATCGCCGAGGTAGCCGCCGGTGAGCTGCTAAGACGGAACAAGTGCAAGGCGAAATGGTGAGCTATGCAAGCTTTGAAAGCATGGGGTCGGGTGAAGAGGTAGGACCCTAGAATTTTGAGGTCCGGGGTTTGAAATTTATGTTGCTCCTCCCGCCCAAAAGCAATGAAACCTATAAACCGATGCCAAATTTGGATGGCGACATTGTGAACCGCGTTGGCCGGTCTCTTCACCCCCTTCGCCTCATCTATTCCTGAGATGGCTTTCCAAACCCTCCCCAAGTCATAGTCCTCTGGTGGTTTATGGGAGGGGGCCGAATCAAGATCAAAGTGTCTAGCAAATTCTTCAAGGGAGAGGTTATAATCCCGGTTGAGGAGCCGGAATTGTGATAAGTGTAAAGTCGCGTCACCTTAATCAAAGTAAACCTAAATCACTACTAACTAATAGTCAGTGGTAAGCAAGGTATCGAATCCACAAGGAGGCGGTAGTATTCTAATCTGTTAAACTAAGTTCGTCTCTATAGTAACAATTCCGGGGTTTTGATTTGTATTTCTAAACTAATAGCACACAATAACAATAAAAAGGTCTAAAAACAATAAGATTGAAAGTATAGGGTCTCAGGTTCACTAGGATTATTATTCAGGGGTAAAGGTGTAATCAACTATCATGCAATAAAGTTATCTAAGGTCACAAGATCAGTCGATTCAATTATGCCCTTTAGATCTACAATTTAACATGCGATCGCTATCATTAAAGGAGTTCCATTCAATTATCGTAGCCTATCTTAGTCTTAACCCGGTCGGTGTCAATCCTAATTTGCGAGACTAGCTAATTAATCCTGGCCATTAATTAAACAACTAGAATTAAAACGATAATCAAACGATAACCATGCAATTGCAATTTCATTAATTAGTCTACCCCTTCTAACAATCCTAGATCCGCTTTCAACCCTAGATAAGGATTTAGCTACTCATAACAATATTAATAACAACGATAATAAATAAAGCAAACATGATTAACAACAATGAAAGGATTGACAAAGATTAATTAAAGAACTAGAAGGTAACTAATTGAATAACAAAGAAAGATTGAAGAATACCGATTACAAGTTGAAACTAAAGACAATCGTCTTGATGAATGAATCCAGTAGAAATGCAAACAAAACTTGAGTTTCTAATATAAAAGCATACATAATTATGAAAGACGAGTTTTCCTTTTATAATAAAATATAATTAACTAGGTTAAACTAATTTAGGAAAATCGAAAAGCCGTCAAAACAGTTGGTTGCTCGATCGCGCAAAGTGATGTTGCTCGATCGAGCATCCTTCAGCCCGACTCGATCGAGCAGACAGTGTTGCTCGAGCGAGCAGCCTTCAAAATGGCTTGCTTCTTCGTTTTTCTTCATTCCTTCTTTACCGCTCTCGATTCCCGTGCCTAACCTTCTACGATCCGACTCCGCCATGCTTCATGTCTACTCAAAAAGCTCCAAATGCATCCAATCTGCATTAAAACATAATAGAAACGGCTTAATCGATATTCTAGCTAAAATAGCATAGAAATAAGCAAGGAAATACGGTAAATTGAGTTATATGTAACTAAGGGAAGCATAAAATACGTGTATAAATAGTGATCATCAAACTCCCCCAAAATCAATCCTTTGTGTGTCCCTAAGCAAAGCACTCAACTCTAAACAAAGACAAACATACAAATGGTGAATGAAAAACTTAAAGCTAATGTTAATGCACATAAAAATCCCAAGCTATCCATATCTATAACAAAGTAATGACCAAGTTGTACCAATAAAACAAACTTAAAGGCACGGGAAAGTAGAAAAGGCAGCTCATATTCCAAGATTTTACATGATACCGTAGTATAGACAAAAACCAAATACCTTTCAATTTTACAAGGCTCAATTTGTCGGATTCTCGCGGATTCACTCATGCACTCATAAGTTTATGTAAGGGTGAGTTTTGTGAAGATAGAAAGAAATAGAAACACTCACTCAACTTATGAAACATGCATGCATTCTAATGTGACAGTAATTTCCCCAACTAATACGCATTCGCTATAAAGTACATGAATCAAGACAACAAGGGAGGCTAATGGGTGAAGGTATAGAAGTGGATTGTGCCAAGGCACGTATGGAAATGTGGGGCTAAGACCGGCAGTCGCAGCGACACTTACCAAAAAAAATCTACAAGACTAGCACAAACCAACACCTAACTAGAGAAATCATCTTAAACTTTGACAACACAAGAGAGATATCGATATTGCTCTGTAAATATGCATTAGACTCTAGTATATTCCCTTTCATTATCCCTTGAACAATTCAATGAAGCAACATATTTTTTTTCTTTGTTCCTCTTTTTTTTTTTTTCTCTTTTTCTTATTTATTTTTTCTTCCATCAAATCTTTTGCTTCATAACATTTCTCAACAAAGGGAACAAATGACACAATTGCCAACAAAGGGAATAAATCTTTTGATATTCATTTTTTCAGAAATCCCGACCCAACCATAGTAGACAAGTAGATAAGAAAAACATGCAACTGCAACTGTCCCGATAAGGTAGGCAAATTCTAGGAATGTAGCTATTAGATAGGATATAAAACAGGCTACAAAAGGCTCAAATGGGCTAAACATAAATAACTCAATAATAAGGGTATAAAATCAAGTCTTTTTGGCTATGTGAGGCTCATTTGAACAAAAAGAACCGCCTTTCCTCATGTACTTATCAAATGAACGCGTATAGTATCAAGAAACGAATGTCACACTTATGCAATTTGATGTTACATATTCCACAAGGAGTACCACACTCAAGCTTAAAGACAATAAAAATAGTTTATTGATGTTCCTGGCCTAGGATGCTCTATAGACCTTAGAATTTTAAGTGGTTTACCAACAAAAATTGCCAAATCTAATTAGCATAAGGTATGTCAAAAACAGGCAAGACTTGTTCTATGAGCTTTGTTTTCAAAAGTAGTAAGTCAAAACAATGTACATGGACATCTTATTTGGGATTTAAATGCAGAAACAATGCAAGTTATCATCATTGTTATTCAACTTCACCAAGACTCGACCTAATAAAATAACATGTTTTTGAGTTTTGTAAATTTTTCAATTTTTATGATTTTTTTTTTTCACACAACGGAAATAAACGCACAACATAAATAAAGACTCTCCCCCAAACCTAAATGTCACAGTGTCCTCAGTGTGACGCTAACAGCACAACAATCACACAACAACCAATAGCAGCAACCTAAAGGACACAACTAACAAAGGAAAAGGGAGATAACTAAAAGAAAATACAAAAAAAGAAAGTACAAGGATAGATAATACCAGCTATATAGACATAGCCTCCCCCAAACCAGCTGCAAAATGGGGGGCGTAGTGACCAGCTGTCACTTAGTGCTAATCAGTCAGGATGAATGGGAATCTTGGTAACCGTAGGGGGGTTACCTAAGCTATACACCCTTTGTAACTGGCATTCCTCTCCTGTCAGCAGTTTTTCCATCTCAACCGCTTCCTTACTCCGTGAGCTTCCAGCTTCAGCAGTGCTGGAAATTAAGGCGATCTCCAGAGGATCCTTATTCAAACATAAAGAGAGACAGTCATCAACATTCAAATCCACAATATCGATCCTATGACATGTCTCTTCTAGCATGGGGTGTTTCATTGCATTATCTAAGTTAAAAGTGATATTGTCATCCCCCACTGTTAGTGTAAGTCTCTCGTTCTTAACATCTATAACCGCCCCCGCAGTATGGAGGAATGGTCGTCCCAAGATGATAGGAATTTGGGTGTCCTCAGCCATATCTAAGACAACGAAGTCAACTGGTATGAAAAAGTTCCCTACTCTAACCGGTACGTCTTCTAAAATCCCCAAAGGGTGTTTAATAGAACGGTCGGCTATTTGTAAGGTCATGGTCGTAACAATAAGTTGACCCATATTTAGCTCTTTGCATATAAAAAATGGCATGACACTAACACTAGCCCCTAAATCACAAAGGGCTTTATCAAGCTAAGCATCTTATATTACAAGGAATAGAAAAACTCCCTGAATCCTTTAGCTTGGGTGGTGATCGGGATTGTAACACAGCACTGCATTCCTCAGTAAATTCAACCGTCTCCACTTCATTAAAGGACCGCTTCCTTGTCAATATGTCCTTCAGAAATTTTGCATAGGCCGGCACTTGAGTGATCAACTCAGTAAAAGGTACACTCACTTGCAAATTCTTGACCACCTCCATAAACCTTCCAAACTATTATGTTCACGGTGTGAAAAAGAAAGTCTTATGGCGATTGGCTCGGCTTCTTTTGCTTTTGAAAGTGAATTAGAGGACTTATAGGTCTGAGCAAGGGTTGCTCGATCGAGCAGAAGGGTTGCTCGATCGAGTTTGTTAAAGCAGGAACTTTCAGGAACTTGTCGAGCATAAATTTTGGATTTTTCCTGGGTTGCTCAATCGAGCAAAGGGGTGTTGCTCGCTCGAGCAACCTCCTTTTGAGCCACTTTTTCGCTGTTTTTCGAATCTTGACGAGCAACTTCCAAACTTTTATCGTTTGCACCCCCATTTATTTCTGGATTTCCCAACCCTCTCGGATGCATGTAAGGTGCACTGATATCGTCGATGGGCATCGTCGGGCTTTTGTAATGGGTCTCACTCCTCAAAATAATAGCATTGACTTGTTCATGTGGAGGGTGTCCCTGAGGAGGAAGATTGCCTGGTTGTTTGTGTGGATTTTGAATTGCCAATTGGGCAATTTGAGTATCCACTATCTTGTTATGCGCGAGCAGTTGTGAGATCTGAGCATCTTGCTTTCGCTGTATCATGAGACTTTGCTGCAACATGGCTTTCAATTCCGCCATATCATTACTTGGAGGTCGTGGAGGTAGAGCTTGTTGAAAGTTTTGGCATCCTTGATTTGGACGGCTATAGTTGCCTTGAGAATTGCGATTCTGAGAAATCACGTAAAAGGAACCTTGTTGTTGAGGTGGCGGCGGAGTAGGATTAGAACATTCTGACTTTGGTAGGACAAATTTGGATGCTCTCTCGTCCTTTCATTGTAAAAGTTAGAGTACGGTGTACCTTGCTTAAAGGATTGAAAAGCAAGTACTTGTTCAACCGTACTCATACACTCAACCGCATTATGCCCCATGATACCACATCTTTTACAGGTTGACTTTTGTTGAGTCATGACATGAGCCGTTTGCATATTTTCCAAATATTTTGAAGTTTGTAATTCGGCAATTTTTGCAGTTAATGCCTCCAACTGAGCTGCAACGGCATTGTCCGAACCTCCTCGCCTCGCATTACCCCTAGGATTTCCATACTCAGCAGTGTGAGTAGCCATCTCATCAATCAATTTCCAAGCATTAGCATCAGTAGTGTTATTTTGGAATCTTCCATTGGCAGCAGAATCTAGCAATGCTCTCTGATCATCATATAACCCGTTGTAAAAGTGGTTGCATAGGAACTAAGTATCAAAACCATGATGTGGAACAGATTTGACAAGCTTCTTGAAGCGAACCCATGCCTCATTAAAGTTCTCATTGGGACTTTGTTTGAAACTTGTGATTTGACTTCGAATGGCGTTGGTTTTCTGTGGCGGGAAATATCTTTTGTAAAATACAAAAGCCAGAGAATTCCAATCAGTGATGCCAAGTGCATCCACATCTAATTCACCCAACCAATCTTCTGCCCCGTCTCGTAGTTAAAAGGGAAACAACACCAACTTGATCTAATCTTGCGTTACCCCACCCGTTAATGGAATAGAGCAACAATAGTTGGTGAATTTCTCCATAAGCTTAGCAGGATCCTCAGTGGGGCTTCCTTCAAACATGTTTCGCTCAACCAAAGAGATATAAGATGGACAAATCTCTAAGGTTCCATTACCCGTAGTAGGGAGTTTGAATCCCTTTGGGAATAGATGCAACGGTAGGCTCCGAATGGCTGGCTAAAGTAGGCATGGTTGTAGTGGGTGCAGAAATATGTGTATCCTCTTCCAAGGATGATTTTCTGCGACGAATTCGGCGTAAACTGTGTCAAGCGTACTCAAGTCTTCCGCTTCTTGAATTTCCTTCCCAAAGTCTTTCTGGTTCGGAATCCTATGGTACGAGATCGGACCTAGAACACCTGGGCATAAACGAAAACTAAAGAAAAGGATAAGAACAGTCTCAAGGAACTTAGGTTCCCTGAGACAAAGAAAAAGACAAACTAAGTAGAAACAAACAGAAAGGTGTTGCTTCCCCGGCAACGGCGCCAAATTTGATAAGGGTAAAGTCATGTCACCTTAATCAAAGTAAACCTAAATCACTACTAACTAATAGTCATTGGTAAGCAAGGTATTGAAGTCACAGGGAGGCGGTAGTATTCTAATCTGTTAAACTAAGTTCATTTCTATAGTAACAATTCCGGGGTTTTGATTTGTATTTCTAAACTAATAGCAAACAATAACAATAAAAAGGTCTAAACACAATAAGATTAAAATTCTAGGGTCTCAGGTCCACTAGGATTATTATTCAGGGGTAAGGGTGTAATCAACTATCATGCAATAAAGTTATCTAAGGTCACAAGATCGGTCGATTCAATTATGCCCTTTAGATCTACAATTTAACATGCGATCGCTATCATTAAACGGGTTCCATTCAATTATCGTAGCCTATCTTAGTCTTAACCCGGTCGGTATCAATCCTAATTTGCGAGACTAGCTAATTAATCATGGCCAGTAATTAAACAACTAGAATTAAAACGATAATCAAACGATAACCATGCAATTGCAATTTCATTAATTAGTCTACCCCTTCTAACAATCCTATATCCGCTTTCAACCCTAGATAAGGATTTAGCTACTCATAACAATGTTAATAACAACGATAATAAATAAAGCAAACATGATTAACAACAATGAAAGGATTGACAAAGAATAATTAAAGAACTAGAAGGTAACTAATTGAATAACAAAGAAACATTGAAGAATACCGATTACAAGTTGAAACTAAAGACAATCGTCTTGATGAATGAATCCAATAACAAAGCAAACAAAACTTGAGTTTCTAATATAAAAGCATACATAATTATGAAAGACGTGTTTTCCTTTTATAACAAAATCTAATTAACTAGGTTAAACTAATTTAGGAAAATCGAAAAGCCGTCAAAACAGTGGGTTGCTCGATCGAGCAAAGTGATGTTGCTCGATTGAGCATCCTTCAGCCCGACTCGATCGAGCAGACAGTGTTGCTCGATCGAGCAGCCTTCAAAATGGCTTGCTTCTTCGTTTTTCTTCATTCCTTCTTTACCGCTCTCGATTCCCGTGCCTAACCTTCTACGATCCGACTCCGCCATGCTTCATGTCTACTCAAAAAGCTCAAAATGCATGCAATCTGCATTAAAACATAATAGAAACGGCAGAATTGATATTCTAGCTAAAATAGCATAGAAATAAGCAAGGAAAGACGGTAAATCGAGTTATATGTAACTAAGGGAAGCATAAAATACCTGTGTAAATAGTGATCATCAAATTGCAAGGATTGTACCTTAAAGTTTAGGTTTTTGACAACTTGTAGGGAGCTCAAAAACTCCCAAGTAAGGCGGGGGGAGGTCTTTTCATGGATGTCGTACATCCTTTTCATGCCCACCCCGATAAAAATATCGAAAGTAATTTTATCTAACCCTAAGGCTCGCATAGAGGCGCGATGAATAAAACAAGTGTTGTGGAGGGGCGTTTTTTGAACAAAACGAATTTACCTTTTTGCGGTGCTGAGGCAAATTCAAGCCCTGGAAAGTCGGGATAGGGACCCGTATCGATGGCCGCTCTCGCCATCAATTATGCTTGGGCATTCACTAGCTCCCCACTCCTCGCTCTCTTTCGTGCCGCTGACATGGCTAATAATGCTAAGGGTTTAGACTAAGGTGGGTAGTGAAGTTGAGAAAGGAGTTTGGTGATTTTTGGAGGATTTAGTTAGAGAACATTTTAGAGGGAGAAGTTGAAATTTGAGAAAATGAATTAGAGTTGAAGGAAAAGAAGGGGTTAACTTATGTTTATTTTCGGCTTCAGGGGGCCCCAGCCGGTCTGGCCAACCGGTTGTCGGGTATCCGGCTCACACTTGAAGCCTTTGAAATTTTTTTGCGCTTTTCAGTTTTCACTTCAGATGCTCTCAGCCGGTCAGGCCGACCGCCCGCCGGTCAACCGGCTGCGACTTCCTTCCTCTCTTTTTTCCCAAACTTTTCTTCATCACTGCTGCTCCTAGCCGGCCGACCGGCTGGAACTTCTCTCCTCTTCAAAAATCCCAATTTTCCCTTGATATGTGAGTCCCAGCCGGCGGACTGGCTGCCGGCCTACCGGCTGGCCTGGGAGTCAGCGTCCTCACCAAAAATTAAACTTTTCTTCATATGGGTGGTCCCAGCCGGCTGGCCGGCTGCCGGCCTACCGGCTCGCACCTCCTTCACCTTTCGCCTACCGGCCTAGTCAGTTGGGTTAGCCGGGCGCCGGCCACCCGGCTGGGACTTCTTTCTTCGTGTTTTCAACAATTCCTCTAGTTTTCGACATTTCTCCTCTAAATCGACTTCCGACTCCCTTACTTTGCCATCAGATTCGATTTTTCCGCTTTCAAACCGACTCACCTAGCCTGGAAGAAGGCTAAGTAAAGGAGGGCCCCACTTTTCTCACAACACAAGCTTCCAATAATACAATGCGATCCCATCACCGAATCCAAAATTGCACAAGTTGAAGCACGAATCCAAATGTAACTAAGTTCTAATCTAAAATGCATGCAATATTTACAAATAAAAAGTGGTGGTTGTTTGGGAACTCGACCAAACCCGAGTTTTGGGTTTAAGAACTACTCATCTCCCAAGAGAGGGGGGTCTTCAGGATCCATTTCATTCTTTTCCTCAATCGGTAGCCCTTCATAGTAGTATTTGACATGTTGGCCATTGACCTTAAAGCATTCACCCGCTTTGTTCTTCAATTCATATGAGCCATATGGGTAGATGGTTACCACTTCAAAGGGTCCCGACCAACGAGACCTCAAATTTCCCAGAAACAATTGGAATCTTGAGTTGAACAATAGGGCCTTGTCTCCAACATTAATTTCCTTCCTCACGATCTTTGAATCGTGTCATTGCTTGGTTTGTTCCTTGTAAAGTTTTGCATTCTCATAGGCATCCATTCGAAACTCATCAAGCTCATTCATTTGCAAGAATCGTTTATTACCCGCGAGGTCCATGTTGTAATTAAGCTCCTTCAAAGCCCACCTAGCTCTATGCTCCAACTCCAAAGGTAAGTGACATGATTTCCCAAAGACCAACCGGTAGGGCGTGGTGCCTAGGGGGGTCTTGTAGGCGGTCCTCAATGCCCATAGCACGTCATTGAGGCTTCGTGCTCCATTCTTTCCTAGACTTTGTCACTACACTCTCTAGAATTGCTTTGATTTGTCGGTTGGACACCTCCACTTGCCCATTTGTTTGAGGGTGATAGGCAAGTGCGACCTTGTGTCTAACTCCATATTTCTTTAGTAGAGCATAGATGGTACGGTTAATGAAATGAGAACCTCCATCACTAATCAGGGCTCTTGGGACACCGAACCTTGGGAAAATATAATCTTTGAATATATAGCTTGGTCACCACTTTTGAGTCTTTGGTGGGAGCGGCAATAGCTTCTATCCACTTGGACACGTAATCTACCGCAACCAAGATGTAGTGGTTGCCAAAGGAGGTAGGAAACGGTCCCATAAAATCCACTCCCCAAACATCAAACAATTCAACTTCCAAGATGCTATTCAAGGGCATCTCATCTCTTCTTCCAATGTTGCCTCTCCTTTGACAAGAGTCACAAGAGTGAACAAAGGCATAAGCATCCTTGAATAGAGATGGCCAATAAAACCCACAATGAAGGACCCGAGCTTGAGTTCTTGAGGTAGATAGGTGGCCTTCATAAGTGGTAGAATGACAAGCTTGTAGGATAGCTTGTCCTTCCTCATGTGTGACACATCTTCGGTAGATCCCATCATTGCATCTTCTATAAATAAAAGGGTCCTCCCACACATACCTCTTGGACTCATACCTAAGTTTCTTCCTAGCTTGGTGGTTGAAGTCCCCCGATATGAAGTTGGAGCATAAGAAATTTGCGATATCTGCATACCAAGGGTCGGTAGTGAGCATCGCCAATAGAGTCTCATCGGGCAACCACTCATTAATGGGAACCCCATCCTCTACATCTCCTCTATCCTCTTGGGTTAATCTTGATAAGTGGTCCGCAACAACATTTTCGGCACCCGCTTTATCCTTGATCACCACATCAAATTCTTGTAAAAGCAACACCCAACGAATCAATCTTGGTTTGGCCTCCTTTTTCACCATAAGGTGCTTGATGGCGGTGTGGTCGGTGAAAAAAATCACACCTTAGAGCAAAGAAGATAAGATCAAAATTTCTCAAATGCATATACCACCGCCAACATCTCTTTCTCCGTGGTGGTGTAGTTGCATTGAGCATTGTCCAAGGTCTTGCTCACATAGGCTATAACATGAAGCTTCTTCTCGTGCCTTTGGCCTAAAACCGGTCCCAAGGCAAAGTTGCTAGCATCGCACATAACCTCAAAAGGGAGGTCCCGATTGGGAGGTTGCACGATTGGAGCCGATACCAAAGCTTGCTTCAACCTACAAAAACTCTCATGGCAAGAATCATCAAATATAAAGGGAGTGTCTTTGACAAGAAGTGAGGTGAGGGGTTTAGCAATTTTTGCAAAATCTTTTATAAAACGCCTATAAAACCCACATGACCTAAGAAACTCCTCACACCCTTGACATTTGTGGGTGGGGGAATTTTCTCAATCACCTCAACTTTTGCCTTGTCCACTTGGATCCTTTTTTTAGAAATGACATGACCAAGAACAACTCCCTCTTGTACCATAAAATGGCATTTTTCCCAATTCAACACAAGGTTAAATTGAATGCAAGTTTGGAGTACTTGATAGAGGTTCTTCAAACAATCATCAAATGAGGTGCCATGGACACTAAAATCGTCCATAAACACCTCCATAGATTTCTCAATGTACTTAGAAAAGATAGACATCATAGCCCTTTGAAATGTCCCGGGAGCATTGCAAAGTCCAAATGGCATTCTCCGATATGCAAAGACACCATAAGGACATGTGAAAGTAGTGTTTGCTTGGTCATCCGGGTGAATGAGAATTTGGAAAAACCCGGAGTAACTGTCAAGAAAGTAAAAATACTCATGATTTGCCAACCTCTCGAGCATTTGATCAATGAAAGGAAAAGGAAAATGATCTTTGATTGAGGCGGAATTAAGCTTTCGGTAATCAATGCACATTCTCCATCCCGTGATTGGTCGGGTGGAGATGAGTTCACTACCCTCATTCTCTACCACGGTTATACCGCCCTTTTTAGGGACGATTTGAACCGGGCTCACCCATTCGCTTCCCGAGATAGAGTATATGATTCCGGCCTCAAGCAATTTATCAATTTCCTTTCTCACAACTTCCCTTAATTTATCATTCAATCTTCTTTGAGGTTGGGCACAAGGTGCGTATCCATCCTCTAGTACAATGCGATGCATACACACTCTAGGATCGATACCCACAAGGTCGTCAATGCTATACCCAAGTGCCTTCTTGTTGATTTTAAGGACATTTAAAAGTTTTTATTTTTGCTCAAGGTCTAGGTTAGCATTGACAATCACCAGAAATGCCTTTTCCTCATCAAGATAAGCATATTCAAGGGAGGGGGGTAAGGGTTTAAGATCTACCTTTGGAGGGTTCTTACCCTCATCTTCATCAAGGAGTGGTGATAGAGCTTCATAATCCTCTTCAACAATTTCCCCCGAACATAGATCATTAGCATCTTGGATAACATCTTCAAGAATATCCACCAAATAAGCACTTTCAAACATTGGCTTGGACAAGACACCCGTCAAGGAAAACTCAATTACATTGCCTCCAACATTGAAAAAGAGTTGTCCATTCTTCACATCAATCATGACTCCCCCGGTTTCCATGAAGGGTCTTCCAAGGATTATTGGAGTTTGTTGATCCTCCGGGATATCTAATACCACAAAGTCCGCCGGTATGTAGAAATTCCCTACCTTTACCGGTACATCCTCTATTACACCCCTAGGATATTGGACCGATCGATCGACAAGTTGCAATATCATGGAGGTGGGAATCATGTCTTGTAAGCCAAGTTTCTTAGCAATAGGAAGTGGCAAGATGCTAACACTTGCACCTAAGTCACACATTGCTCTTTCAATGTTCACATTGCCAACCATGCATGGAATTGAAAAGCTACCCGGATCTTGTAACTTCTTTGGCATATGGTTGAGCAACACCGCACTACATTCCTCGGTTAAGGCTACTATCCCATCACTTCCAATGCCCCTCTTTTTGGTAAGAACATCCTTGAGAAATTTTGTGTAAAGGGGCATTTGTGTCACTACCTCGGTGAAAGGTAGCGAAACCTCTTGCTTCTTCAACATCTTCAAGAACTTAGAAAATTTCTTCTCCTCGGTCTTAGCTCTTTCTCTATGAGTAAATGGCATTGGTGAGATGTAGGCTTTGTTGGGAGGTGGGGCTTGTTTAGAGTCATAACTTCTCTTGGGTTCTTTTTCTTTCTCTTTGTTTTCCACTTCTTCAAGAATCACTTCCTCCAACACAAAGTTCTCATCATCCATAACTTGCTCATCAACCTTCCCTTTATTGGGAGTCTCACATCTAATTGATGGTGAAAGAGGTGGAATCTTAACTCCTCCTTTCATCACATCTCTTTCCCTCTTTTGCTCATGCTCATAATCTTTGTATAGATCTTCTAACTCTTTCCCACTCCTCAAGGCAACAACATGTGCTTGTTGGTGGTGTGGTGGTCCATCCTTAGGGTGAGAGCCTTGCATTGGGAGAATTTGCTCTCCTATTTGAAGGTTGGTAGGCCCTTGGTTAGCCAAATAAGAATCAAAGTTCCTTTGTTGGGCTTGTACGTTTGAAATGTCGGATCTCAAGAGTTTGAATTGTTGCTCCGCATTTGCTTCACGTTGCATTGCCTTATTTTCCATATTCCTTAGCAATTGCTCAATCGAAGAGTTGGATTGTTCACATAGAGGTGGAGGTTGTTGGAAATTTTGAGGTTGTTGGGAATTTTGTTGTTGTTGGAAGTTGTCGTTGTTGTATTGGTTACGGTTGTTGGGTATTCTTTGTTCTCTAAACGGAGGGGGAACATATGGGTGATTGTCACGTTGGGAAAACCTCCTAGAATCGGAATTTTGGCCATGGTTGTTGTTGTAAGACCTTTAATGGTCGGGTTTGGGAGGTGGTTGGTATTGTGGGGCTTGATACTTGGGATCCAAGGGTTGCCCTCCATATGAGAGTTTCGGGTCTTGATTTGGGAAGGCTCGGTAGAAAGTTTCTTGTCGTTGATAGGAGTACCTAGGTTGGTTCCCTTCCATTGCATAGCATTCTTGTTGGAATTGATCCTCGGGAGAGAAGGAAGGACATACTTCATATATGTGACAAACACCTCCACAAGTATCGCATATCGGTTGTTGGGAGTAAGATATTGGTGGAGACCTTGGTTGCTCAACATAGTACACCCTATCTTGACTTGGTCTTTCTCTTGGGAGTTGGTGGATTTGCCCCTTGCCTTTGTCTAGACCCAAGTTATCAAACTTCTTTAAGAGCTCATCCAATTTGAGTTTGGTTTCCAACTCGAGTCTACTAGATCCTTCACCTCTACCCTCGCTCTCTCTCGAACCATGGCTATTATCCATCTCGGAGATGTTTTGAATCATCTCCGTTATTTCGGCGTTGTTCATTTTGTCGAAATTTCCCACGGAGGCCGCCACTATCATGTCTCGAAATCTTTGCTCTAGAGTTTGAAAGAAGATTTGAGTAGTCAACCATTTAGGAATACCATGGTGAGGGCAAGATGTTAGAACATCTCGAAACCTCTCCCAAGCTTCACTCAATGTCTCATAGTCTTTTTGCTTGAAGGTTTGAATTTCATGTCTTATCCTTGCGGTTTTGAGGGGGGGTAGAACTTAGTGATGAAGGCTATTGAGAGACTAGCCCAAGTGGTGAAAGTTCCCGGTTCATGGGAATTCAACCATTTCTTTGCATTGTCCTTCAAGAAGAAGGTAAATAGCATGAAGATTTGGTCTTCGGTGATCCCATTCCTCTTGATTGTTCCCACCTTCTCCTTAAAACCTACCAAATGCTCATGGGCATCCTCATTCTTCAACCCATGAAAGATATCTTGTTGAACGAATGAGATGATATGATGACGGAGTTCGAAAGTGTTGGGGGCAATAGCTCCGTAGTTAATGGTCGAGCAAGACCGGTCGGGGTCCGGCCTATTGTAGTAGCCCATAGGTTGGTCCGCCATCTCTTGTATGAAAGGGTTGTTTGTTGGTGAAATTGGCGAAATTGGGGAATTTGGTGAGTGGGTGTTGTTTGAATTTTGAGACAATGTGGGTGAATTTATGGGTGATGTGGTTATGGGAATGTTTGTAGGTATGATGAGGGGTGATAAAGTGGGAGGTGGTGTTTGTGAAGTTGAAGGCTCAATTGTGGGTGGTGGAGTAATTATGGAGGTAAGAATAGGGGGGGATCCTCTTAAGGAAGTAAGAGCTTGTCTTCTTCTAGCCCGAAAGGTTTTCTCTATCTCTCGATCGAGAGGAAAGATTGGCCCGATGTAACACCTGCTCATACACTCAAAAGAGAATCAAATGGCCCTAATGCATCTTGATGCACTAGGACAAAAGGAGAAAACAAGTAATAAAATGAATTAAGCCTAAAACCGACTAAGCTACCTGATCCTATATCGCCGTCCCCGGCAACGGCGCCATTTTGATGCGAGGTTAGTCGCCTTCCCCCGGTCAAACAAATAACTCAACTAATGTATTAGGGTAGTCGAGGTCGAACCACAAGGACGGTGATTAAGGCTCTAAGGTAAGTTGGTCGAATTCTAGTTCAATTCTAGCTAGAAGCAAATTGGAGGTGAGTAAAACTAACTAAGTCTAACAAATGAGCTAATATGAGATTTAAGACAAGAATTAAGAAAACTCAGGCAAATGCGTTCGCTAATGAGGTTGGGGTTGAATATGGTAGAAGGTAAAATCGGTCTAAGGATAAGTAGTGGTAGGTCTCCACCTCTCGGTGAAAGACGGTTCCTTGCCTAGATTTGGTCGGATTCTCGCCCTACCTCCCCCGAGACTCCTATAGGCACACACAAGCAACAAACAAGCGAAGCTCTCGCTTAAGCTAGCAACAAGATGAAAGAAAGCATGAATTACTCATTCTAACATTTCTACAAACACATGGTGTGCACAAAATATAGGAATTACCAAAAGACTATATTTTTACAATCAAAACCAAATTCTAACCCCTAAGAACCTACAAAAGATCCCCCATATACGCTAGAAGGGCACTACTCACACATACTACAAAGACTAGATACTAAAGATAAAGAATTTAACATGATAAAGACAAAAGAAAACATATTCAAGATGATGACTAGTAAAATGAGTAAGAAAATGTAATTAAATAACTAATAGAAGTAATTAGGAGAAGAATTGTACCAAACTTTGATCAAAGTTGCAATCTTTGATGAATAAATAGAAGGAAAGTCTTCTATAATATCAAATTGCAACCCAAGACTTCAACAATAGATAGAGGAAAGACTAGATCTAAAGATAACTAAGTAGGAAAGTAGAATAATTAGTGCTAATTATCAAAGGATTAGAGTAATGATTAGGAATATTGAAAGGTAAATCTAGGGTTTTGTGTCTAGGGTTGTGTCCCCAAAATGAATTAGGAGAAGGGTATATATAGGTTGGTGGAATTAAGGGTTCAAAATAAAAAGGGAAGTTGGAATTGCGGACTGGGGTCCCAGCCGGCCGGCCGGCGGTGGCCTGGACCGGCCTAGACTCTCTGACTTCAAATTTGAGTTTTCTTCGTATGAAAGAGGTCACAGCCGGTCAGCCGGCTGCCGGTGGCATACCCGGCTGGGACTTCCTTCGTTCTTTATTCTCCTCCTTCTCTACACTTGCTCCCCCAGCCGGTCTGGCCGGCTGCCGGTGGCTTGGACCGGCTGGGCGCCCCTGCTTTTCTTCCAACTTTTCGAGTTTTGTTTTGAGGTTGTGGAGTGCCCAGCCGGCCGGTCGGACGCCGGTGGCCTAAACCGGCTGGGGCTACCTGCTCCTCCTTCTTCATTTCTTTCTTTGTTGGGATTATGTGGGGTGCTCAGCCGGCCGGCCGGCTGCCGGTGTCCTGGACCGGCTGAGACCCTCTGCCCCTTTCCTTCTCTTCTCTCCTTCATTTCTTCTTCTCTTTCCTTGTGTCTTTGTTTTGTGACGGTTTCTTGCTTCTCATCCCGTCTCATTCTTCTTTTGCATATTTCCTATAAAATGAGACGGGAATTCGTGATATGAAAGCAAAGCGTAATAATAACCAAAATGCAATAAAAACGACGCTAAAACACATTAAATAGGGTCGAAATAGAAGAGAATGAAGAGGGGAATCGGTCTAAATATATTATATATCAGTATACTCTGAAATCTGTAATTCCTCAAAGATCAATAATGATACGAATTAAGCAGCGCCAGTCGATCTAATATGAGATAGAGCGGATTGGACGTACTAGGTACGCACAATCCTAAAAGTTTGGGATAGTGCTTTATCAAGTAAGACTTATTACTCGACAAAGGTGGGTTAAGACCAAGACTGATTGATCAATAACCAGGGAATTCAATTAAGATTGCGTCTTAATTCGAACCGAGTTTTGTTCTCTCGCAAGAAAACGATTTTGTGAAAACACATGCTTTGTTTTAGCAAATTTCTGGACGATCTTATTATTGAAGTCCAAGGCTTTATATAGCAGCCAAGAAACCAAAATTGTAGGCTACGTGAAGAGTTGTAATGACTCTTTCACTTATTACAACAATTAAACTAGTAAAATGAAATGCCTAACTTAATTACAGGCTCTTATTTCACATTTTATTAACAATAACACGTTCTGATCTTAATATTAACTTGTAATAAAATTAACTTGTAATATTGGCTTGTCGCTTGCAGCTTCCCTTGAACATGTGCCACACACATTTGGACCGTATTCAATAAAGTCGAGATTAATTAAATCGTCCCGATTAGAGCCGTCAAACAATGACACGATACGAAAACATGACACGAATCCGACACGAAATTAACGGGTTTGGGTTGAGGTTTAATGACCCATTTATGTAAGTAGTTCGACAGGAACACGACACGAGATTTAATTGGGTCGGGTTTGGGTTGAGCTCTCAAAACACGAACACGGCACGAATGACCCATTTACTAAAATAATCCTATTTTTTATTGATTCTCAATCAAATAATTGTGTTTATACTTTCCAAATATTTACATGACACGAAACACGACACGAACCCGACACAAAATTAATGGGTTAGTGCTGAGACTTAATGACCCATTTATGTAAGTGAGTCGACACGAACACGACACAAAACTTAATTGGGTCGGGTTTTAGTTGGGGGTTCATGACCTATTTAACAGGTGACACGAACACGATTCTGACACGACACGATCTGTATGGCAGGTCTAATCTCAATATTCATTAAACCAACCGTAAATAATCATTGGAATGCATTAAACTAATCTCTGTCTTTCATTGAATCCGTCCCACCATTGATCCATATCCCAACTCGTATCAGTATCACAAATTCTAATTTAAAACAACCACTATTTACCTTAAGCTTAAAATATGTCAAATATATACCGAAACAACTAACTTATTACTTAGAAAATACCTAAAATTTATCTTTATTATCCCCATGTGGTATTAGTGGACCAGTCTTAACCTTAAAACGGAAACCCGTTGTTATAACGGACATAAGAAAGATAAATAAAGACGTGAAAAAAGACACCAAATATACGTGGTTCACGAACAATTTGTTAGCTACGTTCACTGGCAGAAGGAAATAATATTATTTTATACGAGTTGGGATATGGATCAATGGTGGGACGGATTCAATGAAAGACAGAGATCAGTTTAATGCATTCCAATGATTATTTACGGTTGGTTAAATGAATCTTGGGATGATTAAATGAATCTCGACTTTATTGAATACGGTCCAAATGTGTGTGGCACATGTTGAAGGGGAGCTGCAAGCGACGGTCCAATATTACAAGTTATTTTATTACAAGTTAATATTAAGATCAGAAAGTGTTATTGCTAATAAAATCTGAAATAAGAGCCTGTAATTAAGTTAGGCTTTTCATGTTACTAGTTTAATTGTTGTAATAAGTGAAAGAGTCATTACAATTGTTCACGTACTAGGTACACGCAATCCTAACAGTTTGGGATAGTGCTTTATCAAGTAAGACTTATTATTCGACAAAGTTTGGTTAAGACCAAGACCTATTGATCAATAATCGGGGAATTCAATTAAGATCGCGTCTTAATTCGAACCGAGTTTTGTTATCTCGCAAGAAAACGATTTTGTGAACATACAAGTTTTGTTTTAGAAAATTTCTGGACGATCTTATTTTTGAAGTTCAAGGCTTTATATAGCAGCCAAGAAACCGAAATCGTAGGCTACGTGAAGAGTTGTAATGACTCTTTCACTTATTAAAACAATTAAACTAGTAAAATGAAAGGCCTAACTTAATAACACGCTCTTATTTCAGATTTTATTAGCAATAACACTTTCTGGTCTTAATATTAACTTGTAATAAAATTAACTTTTAATTATTGGGTCGTCGCTTGCAGCTCCCCTTGAACATGTGCCACACACATTTGGACCGTATTCAATAAAGTCGAGATTCATTAAATCATCCCGAGATTCATTTAACCAACCGTAAATAATCATTGGAATGCATTAAACTGATCTTTGTCTTTCATTGAATTCGTCCCACCATTGATCCATATCCCAACTCGTATCATCCGTCCTTTCTTAAAAAAGAATTGCCCCAATTCTTGTACCTTCTAATGTCGAGATAAGGGCTAGTATTTTGATACAACATGTGCCTTTCCTTTGTTTCCTAATGCCCGGATAAAAAACGAAGACACCTATAATGTCAAGACTCATCTCATTTTTCACCGTTGAAACATACTCTTGTACATGCAAATCAATCAAATAATAATCGCGATAATTCAGAAACCCGTTAGGATTTATTATGTTCTTGCAGAAGTTCAGTTTTGCAATCCCTATATCGAAATTTTTGCAGATACATCAACCATGTCCTCTTTATTATAATCGTCAAATATAGGAGGACGATTGAAATCAATGGAAGAATCATCAATATAAATAGCATGCTCTTCACCCTTAGAAATTAACGGCTCATCAAAATCATCAAAGAACGGAGGTAAATCTAAATTTAAGAAATAATCAGACTTCTCTTGAATTTCTTCATAAAAGCATAAACCTTTTTTGTGATTGAAAATTTTTAAAGGCTCCATCTTTTATTTTTGTTTTTTTTTTCCGTATGAATAGTACTTAACCTTGAACAGTTTTTTTTTTCTTTTTTTTTACCGAACAGTACATGTGACCAAAACCGATTAACCCTCGAACTATCTCGCTTGAGTTTAACCCTTGAATTCCATTCGCAATTAGAAATTCAACACTTGAATTTGGTGCGCCTAGGACCGTCTGAATTTAAGGAAATCAAGAGCCAAAGCTCTGATACCACTTATGATACGAATTAAGCAGCGACAATCGAACTAATATGAAATAGAGCGGACTTGATGTACTAGGTACGCGCAATCCTAACAGTTTGGGATAGTGCTTTATCAAGTAAGACTTATTACTCGATAAAGGTTTGTTAAGACCAAGACCTATTGATCAATAACCAGGGAATTCAATTAAGATCGCGTCTTAATTCGAACCGAGTTTTGTTCTCTCGCAAGAAAACGATTTTGTGAAAACATAAGTTTTGATTTAGCAAATTTCTGGACGATCTTATTATTGAAGTCCAAGGCTTTATATAGCAGCCAAGAAACCGAAATTGTAGGCTACGTGAAGAGTTGTAATGACTCTTTCACTTATTACAACAATTAAACTAATAAAATGAAAGGCCTAACTTAATTACAGGTTCTTATTTCAGATTTTATTAGCAATAACACTTTCTGATCTTAATATTAACTTGTAATAAAACTAACTTGTAATATTGGACCGTCTCTTGCAGCTCCCCTTGAACATGTGCCACACACATTTGGAATGTATTCAATAAAGTCGGGATTCATTAAATCATCCCAAGATTCATTTAACCAACCGTAAATAATCATTGAAATGCATTAAACTGATCTCTGTCTTTCATTGAATTCGTCCCACCATTGATCCATATCCCAACTCGTATCATATACTTAGGTGTAAAATTTGTAACGAGTGTAATCGGTTGGGAATTTAGATAGAATGACACAAGCCTTGATCATCCCTACTTACCACTTTGTCCTGACTAAGTGTCTGGTATGATTAATGAACACTTTCACGTG
Source organism: Heliosperma pusillum (assembly GCA_022085475.1). Taxonomy (NCBI): domain Eukaryota; kingdom Viridiplantae; phylum Streptophyta; class Magnoliopsida; order Caryophyllales; family Caryophyllaceae; genus Heliosperma; species Heliosperma pusillum. The sequence continues at coordinate 47,967 of JAIUZE010012916.1, forward strand.
CTGATATGGCCCCATTGGACCAGTTTTCCAAAAACTGGTACTGTAAATTAGCTCCTTCAGAAAGAAGTTAAAGTATTTACTTGCATTAATGAAGTCATGACACCAGTAACGATTAATGCGTAAAATAGGCACTACTGCGCTCACGATACGTGTTCTGAACAATTTGTCTTCCAACGCCAGGAATCATGTCTCCCTAAACTATTACCATGGTCGGTACTGGATAGCTGATCCCACTGGAGGAACCTGACTGAACCATCTGAACCCCCAACCTGAAAATAAGGTCAAGTCACACAAATTCAACCTGAGTAGCCAACCTGCTGCTAAAACGGTAACGGATCACTTCTATTTGGCCCAACCTCAACCTCATAAAACCCGGCAAACTAGTCATTTGGTTTGGTTTCAAATTGGGTTAAATCGGTTTGATCACCGTTTAACCTTAGTTTCGGGTTCATTTCGATTTAATTGGGTTTTAATCTGTTTGAGCTATTTTAAGTCGGGTATAATTTGGGTCAAGTCAATATCATTTCAGCTAAGTATCACATCATACTTTAGATGGCAAAAAAAAGTTGTATCTTATGCCTTTCAATTTCAGTATAATAATTATGTAAGTTCTTATCACTTTAGGTATATCCCTATATTAAAGTTCGGGTATCATTTGGTCATTCCGAATTCAATCCAGTTTTGGTTCGATTCGAATTAAGTCAATTTTGAGTGCCATTCAAGTTACAAATTTTATTTAGCTAGGTCTAACCACACCAACAAGCGAACTAATATTTACTCAACCCGAAATACTTTTAAGTAGGGACTATGTTTTGTTGAAAGTACAAATTTTTATAGTCTAATTACTATTTATAGAAAGATTTAAGAAATAAGTAAAATTACTACCATATTCCTTGAATTAAATGAAATGAAATAACGTCACTTCGGGGGAAGAAGTGGTGGTTAATAATTAGAGACAGCATTAGTAATTTAGTTATATATTATCATACTAAACTTAGAAAGAGGACAATTAATTTGTACGGAGTATAAATTTTGAGATAAAAAGGATAATAAAAGTGAAAGTGAAACCGGAGAAATACTTCTTTCATACACCTATTTTCTCCTCATTTATCTTTGACGGTATTTTCCGACTTCTATATATTTGTTATCTTTTGCCAAAAAAAAAATTATACAAGATTTTCTTATGGTATATGTAAATGTTTTTTTAATTTCATAAATAAATACTCCCTCCTTTTTCTTTTCTTTTTTGTCAATTCGGTTAGCCTTTTCTATTTCTTTTTTAGTATGTGACGTAGTATGTTTTCTGTGGTCTAAATTCAATTGTATGTGCGGGTACGCGACAAAGCACAGATCAGATATCCAATCCAAAGTGCTAGTTCGGATTGGATATCCATATTAAGTCGGGTATCCAATATCTAGACAAATGTTTCGGATATCCAAAAGAATCGGATCGGATGCAGATACCCAACGGATATCCATATTTTTGAATTTAGTTTTAAATACGATCATATTCATCGTCTTACATGATGAATTTCTTTAATATTCTTACTTTAATATTCTCAACATAAAATTCGAATATCACTTACATATTTTTCTTATATTATAAATTTTTATTAAGGTTTTGTATCAGATAAAATTGTATTTTCTCGAAATTATACTAAAAAACTATAGTTTCGGGTTGGATCGTATATCCAAACATTTTAATTCTAATATCCAAACCAAAACCAAAGATTTCGGATCTGATATCTAAACCAAGTTTAACTTTCGGATCAGATATCCAAACATTCGGATCGGGTTCGGTTCGGATATCGAATTAGTTTGGATAATCGATATTTTTGCTCTGCCCTAGGACGTAGTGTAAATTGTGTAGTTCATATTCATTTCTTATTTTTTGAGAAAAGAGAAAATGGGAAGGTTATTTAGAATATAAAAAAATATTTCTTATTCTCCAACTTATTTACAGTGAAATTTCAAAAAATTTGACCACCAAAAAGCAAATGAGAAGAAAATAGGTATATGGAGTGTATAAAATATGAAATGACTTTTTTTGTTTTATACTCCCTCTCATGAGAGAGAAATATATGAGAAGTATTATTATCACATACTCACTCATATTCACTCATTCTAAGAATTAAGAAAATGAATTTAACCACACAAAACACACTACCCCACACACAAATGAATTTGAAACACACAAAACACACAACCCCACAACCAATAAAAGAAATAGGGAAGAAAACTCGACTAAGACTAGACCTGGCAAACGGGTCAATCGGATCGGGTTCGGGTCGGGCCAGTTCGGGTCGGGCCAGTTTGGATATCTCGTTGATTTCGGGTTAATTCGGGTCGGGTCGGGTCATTTCGGGTTTCGGGTTAGTTTCGGGTTTGTTGTTGGGTTCGTTTCGGGTCAAGCGGGTCGGGTTATTTCGGGTCGGGTCTTTTGCGGGTCAAAGAATAAGATACAAAAGGTTATTTTAAGTCTTTTTGGTTCAATTAAAGTTATGTTTTGTCGGGTCATTTTCGGGTTGAGTGATTTTGAATCGGGTTATTTTCGGGACGGGTCAGTTACGGGTCAAGAAAGATCGGGTCATGTTCGGGTCTGGTCGGGTCCAATCGGGTTTCGGGTCACATTCGGGTGTTGTAGTTCGGGTAAATTTCGGGTCACGGGTCGGGTCATTCGGGTCGGGTCAATCGGGTCGGGTTGCTTTTGCCAGGTCTAACTAAGACCCTTTGGACTTAATGTCGATTTTTACAAGTTCAGTTCACTCTAGGAAAAATAAGTTCAATTCAGTTCATAATTATTACTAATACGAAGTATGATTTTACTTTAGATCACTTCAATTTAATTTAGTTAAATTCAGTTATTTTCAAACTTTAGACTATTGAGATTTCCATCAAAATTTACCTTTTCTGGAAACGTGAAATGTCAACAAAGGAAATGGATCCTCGTCATTTCTTTTTGGTCCATTTTGATCCATTTCCATCTCACACCTCCCTGCATTTCTTCTTGATCCATTTTCTTCTCACAAAATACTAATAAGTAATGGAGCTCCATTTCTTTTGAAAAATAGACAAGATCCTTACTCGTCATCGGATAAGTGTTTTGTTAAGGAAAGAGATAAGTAAAGGAAGAAACAGATTCTCTCATTTCTTTTGGTCAATTTTCTCACACCAACACTATTATATTATACATTTCAATCTCCTTTATTTTTCTTTTCATTCTCAAATTAATCGACAATCGTCCGATCGGACTCATATTTCATCCAAAGCATAAGTAATGAAAATGAAGAGGATTCTTAGTTCAATAAATCTTGCTTGTGATGGGGCGATCCGTCGCAAGCTTGCGACGGGTCAAATTCCCCTTACAAAGGAGCAAGTGGGGGGCTTTATTTGCACCCACTTGCCCCCCACTTACTCTTTATGAGCGAGATTTAACCCATTGTAAGCTTGCGACGGATTGCCCCATCACGAGAAATTGTGTTCTTAGTTAGTAAAGGTCTAAAGGAGGAGCATGAGAGAATATCGTCGACAATTGAAAAGGCACCACAGCTTTTGCTACAGCTGGCTGCCATGTTGAATCAATCAATTTAACAAAAAGGCAAAGAATTTGGAGTCACGGAATAATAATTTATTTTGGAGAGAGACGTACGAAAAAGGTGGCAAAACCCACGCTTCCAAAGAAAAAGTTGGCAAAACCAACGCCACCAAATATTTCATTACTTTGACTCACCCATACAAAGTACAAACATCTAACATCTCGTGAAACAAATATCATGTTCATGTGACACCTAATTTCAACTTCTACTTTCCCATAAACCTCTTTACCGCAGGTCCGCAACGCAACGGTTGTGTAAAACGGGTTAAAAAATACATTAACAACTGCCACTTGTTATCTAGAAAATATTAAATATTTTATCTTTATTGTCACCACGTCGTAGTATTTAACTCATCTTATGCTAAAGTAGAATAGAGTCCGTCTTAAGCAAGACTTACGGAGTATTTATCAAGGAAGGCACCACCATTCAAACTGATGAAACAATACCATGTACACAAATTCTAATTTTCATTTTTCAGTCACGAGGAGAGGTTTGTAACGGTCACAAGTAAGATTTATTTTACCGTGTAACCGAAAGAGACGATCTAACACCAAAACTTGGTAAATATCGGAATGCATTAGAAGGCAATCTTGCAACTTAACACAACAGATGAATGCCTTATCGTCTAATAAACCTTCTCAAGAAAAACACATGTGAAGAAGCAGCTTCTTTGGCTGAGCACAATTGTGTGATTCCCATTTTCTCAGTTGATTCTAGAAACATCGACCATGATCCATTTTTCAGCAATTCTTGCTTCAGGCCAATAGTACCTTACGATATCTCAGACCACTTTACCTTTTAAAGTTATATTTTCACACTTCATAGACTACAACTGACGGTGTGTGATAAAATTTTCGAGCTATGTTGTAAAAACTATGAATTATACTGTAAAGTTTATCATTTGTGAGAATGTCACCTGTTTAGAGAATACAATGATCCGGCATGAACGGGAATACTAGATTTTTAAAAAGAGAACACAATTATTGCAAAGCCGATCAAATAATCTCATTATAAAACGATTTCTAAACATCAATAATTCATAAATATTCGGTTCTATATCTCGATGTGATCGTCTTTAGGAAAATGGATCGTTTAAATTACCCATGTTTCCAAGAGGAACCAAACAACAATCACCAAAAAAAAGTCATAAATGAAAACTAACAACCAACAAAGCAATAATCTACAATTAAATTGATTATAATACTCTACCTAAAAGTTGTCATACTAAGTTAGTGTAAACTAACCTTAATATACTCTGGACAGATCTTTATGGTATTGTTTGCGTCATGAATCATGATCTCCTTGACGACGAATTTGTTTTTTGAGTGGCCATACGAATTCGCAATAAAGTCATCATAAATTTTAGAATAAGACCGTCTCATACTATCTTAGAATAAATTGTTCTTTTATTACTGTTGCTTAAAAACGATTTTTTATAAAAGTGCACCGTATCACACTGTGTAAATAGTGAGACCGTCTTACATAAGACTTACACTAAAGTTATATACCATCAAAAGATCATAAATCACTTTCTTAAAGTAATCAAAATGAAAACCAAAATCACAACTAAATCAAGTCAAATTCTTGCTCCAACGGACCACTTCGGTCTGAACAATAAAACATGGAATTTGTAACTATTATATGCTCAAATGTAATCACAGTGAAAAAGTTAGTGTTAAGAGTTTATGGTAACTTGTTTTTCAAAAGACAAAAAGAAACCGTCTAAAGGAAGGTAGAACACATACTTAACATCACAATCACAAGTTATTAAAATCAAAACTACAATTAGGTGAATCACCATTAAAACAACAAAGAACAAGATCAAAGGACAATAGAATTGATTACCAATTGTATGAATGAACAACCATAAACAGTAATTCAATTGATTTAATTAGATAACCCAAAACAAAACCACAAAATCCAAATTTAGTTATGATAATAAGATTAAAAAAAAACAAATAAACTACTACAATCCCCACTAATTGAAATTAAAAAAATTAAAAAAAGACAGGAGCAGGTGATGTTTTTTGAAATAAAAATTACCTCATCAACATTACTAGAAGAATGAAGAAGAGATTATTTGTTGAATTAATTAATTAGAAGCATTAATTGGCTTTCTGCAAAGGATCATATGCATGGGAGAAAAGATCCCAGTTTCACCACCACGAGTAAGATGACCAGCAGTTACAAACAACATCTCATGAACATCAACTGTTCCTTTTGGTGCGACACCAATCGCAGCAAGTACAGTCACAATAATGTGATTACGCCAGTATGACAATTTCCCCATCTTAAGTCTAGACCACCATGGAAGCGAAGGTGGTTTCGCTAGATCTTTCTCTTTCACAACCTCAAACCCGACATTCTTGGCCGCAACAGGGATGTCCTTGTAGTTCCTCATCCCTGGTAGTGCATCGCCTCGCTCAATCCCTTCAATGATCTCCTTGTGTTCCTCATTGTCGCCATCGAATTTATCAGTGGTCACCCATTCGTAGGAAACGAATAGTCCACCGGGTTTAAGAACCCGGTAAACTTCAGCGTAAACATCCTCCAGTTTTGGTGCGTGGCAGGTTGCTTCAATGGAGTAAGCCCCGTCAAAAGAATTATCAGCAAACGGCATCTCTAAAAAGTTACCGCATACGACATCACACAAGTGATCTAACCCGGCTTTTTTGTTATGGGTTTTAGCCCGGTTCACTTGATACTCATTAATTGTTATCCCAACAACATTCGCCTGTGAATGTGCAGCGATAGCACGCATAGGTCCACCAACGCCGCAGCCAACGTCAATGATTTTATCACCAGCGGAAACGTTGATTAGATCAACAGCCATTTGCTCGTGTAAACGAGTGGCTTCGTGGTGAGATTTCCCAGGAACATGAGGGGAGAAATGGAATGACTGGCCCCAACCCCACTCGTAAATATCCGTCACAAGATTGTAAAAGGTATCGACAAAATCAGGGACTTTTTCAACACCGTCGATCTCTTTAGGACGGCGAAAGAAAGACCAGTATTGTTTGTATTTGTCTTGGATCTTTTCGGCGGAAATAGATCCGCCGGAAAGATCCATAGCACGTTTACCCTTTTGTTCAGCGGATCCAAGGACGCATACGAACCAGTAAAGTCCGCCAAGGACTACACCGGCAGTGCATAACAAGGGAATGGAATCCATGTGTTAGTGTTTTTTTGATAGGGAGAAGGAGAGAAAGGGAAAAGAGAAGAAGAGTAATAAGTGAGAAGTGACAAGGTTATGTGTGGTGTGTCTTTAATATCTTGAGAGAGTGTTAGGTTTGGGTGTCCTGTGTTTTTGCCGTTGGAATAGTCCAAATCAGAGTGGAACTCATGTTCTCTTCTTCTTCTTTCAGATTTACTTTTTATTTTTAAATCTTCAGATTCTTTCTTCAATTATTCTGTTTTTTTTTTTTTTTAAAATAAAAAGTCGTTGCTTCATTCATTGGTTTTTCCGTTTTATTAAAAAAAAAAAAATTGTTATAGGTAAAATAGATTGACGAAGTGATTGGGGAGAGATGAGAAGTGGGGAATTTGGTGTAGCATGGAAACTTGTGAGTTATAAATGTAGTCAGTAGAATTAAAATATCAAGTCTTGTCGAGAGGTACATCCATTTTAAGTTTAATACCGATAAAATAATATTTAATGATGATAATAAATATAATAATTTTGGGATTTCCTAGACAACAAGTAGAGAAATTTAGTATTTAGTTGACCCATAATAAGTTTTTCCCGTCTTAAAGGATCAATCTACCCATATTTTATAGGCTAAGGCCCTGTTCTTTTGGACTTAAACTCAGCTCCTTTAAGTTCAGTCCAGCTCCTATAAGTTCAGTTCAGTTCAGTTCAGCTCCTATAAGTTCAGTTCAGTTCAGCTCTTATAAGTTCAGTTCAGTTCAGTTCAGCTCTTATAAGTTCAGTTCAGAAAAATTCAATTCTTACAAATTAAGTTCAGAAAAGTTATACGGAATATATTATTTATGAAAACCGATATAAAAACATTTGACATTAATTAGTGGAATGACATTTGGTCAATTGAAAAAAAGGTGGGTGTTAAAAAATATGCCCCGAATGTTACAAAAGTATCAAATGTCTATTATTGTTTTATACATTCACACTCCATAATTTTATAAGGACTCTTGGAATACCTATTATACAACATGACATGAATATTCAATGAACAGTAGATTTGGGCATGTTTGATGATAAGCGGAAAAAAACCATGTTAAAGGTACGAAACAAGATAGTAAAAAACATTTGGCGAGGCAATAGATTCGTTGTTACGAGTGATAGTGAAGATAAAGAAGAAAGTAATGAGAAAGATGATGATATGGAAATAGATGGTTAGAAAACGATGTAATATGTGATTTATTTTTTTATCGTAATGTAAACGTAGTAATCTATTTGAACAAACCAATGTACATAAATCGGAATTATGTTATTATCTTACCTTATGTTTTAGAGTATACTTTTTTTATGACAGTCCTTTCCAAAAGATAAATATACAGATAAAGATGATGTCAACGTAGTAATCTATTTGAACAAACCAATGTATATAAATTGGAATTATGTTATTATCTTACCTTATGTAATAAAGTTCAGTTTAGTAAATTTTAGATTCTATAAATTCTATTCAATTAAGTAAAATTAAGTTCAGAAAAGTTCAGATCCTATAAGTTTAGTTCAGTTCAGTTCCTATAAGTTCAGTTCAGCTCTTATAAGTTCAGTTCAGTTCAACTCCTATAAGTTCAGTTCAGTTCAGCTCCTATAAGTTCAGTTCAGCTCCTATAAGTTCAGTTCAGTTCAGTTCAGCTCCTATTCAGCCCAAAAGAACAGGGCCTAAATATCATAGAAATTTAGGTGTGCGGGTGGACGTGAATAGTTTTGTCGACGAGTCTGAATGTCATGTCGGAGATGGTGGATGGTGAGGAGAATGTTGAGGAAGGGTCGGGGGAGTAAGGTTTGTGAGAGTGGGATGGGTTAGAACAACAAGGGGTGTAATGAAAATCAATGTTGATATGGGTGTGCTTCGTAATGTGGGAATGATATAGGGTATTGGGGTGTGGTTTGCAGGGAACGATGAGGAGAAGATGATGTGGGGTGTGGCGGATCAACGATGCAAAGAGATTAAATCCATGTAAGCTTAAGAGATGATATGACCGCAATAAGTAAGGAGATACGCTCCGCGAAAGGTGATGGTGGGGCGTGATTAGCTTGAGCTAGTGAAATATTAAAGCAGTGGCGACAAGGACCTACATATCTTTATTCACGTGTTCAAAGATAAGTATAGTATTTTTACTTACTTTGAATCTATTATTTGATATCATATGAGGAGGAGTTAGTAATATTGTGGCACACGCTCTAGCAAATGTTATCCCTATGGTCAGTAGGTAGAAGAGTTTAATACCCGTGCCTTTCGTTAGTCTTGTGTTGGTTGAGTCCATGCCCGCCTTTTTTATCGAGTGCTTGCATTTTTGGCTTGGGGTTGAGTAAGCTTGTATTCGGCCAAATCTAGGTGCTTGCATCTTTTGATCATTTGCGAGAAAGCTTCAATATTGGATGGGTCTTATATCCTTTTACCTTGATTCTTTGGGCAAAGTGTTTGATGAAATGTCGTGATTCTTCTTCCTCTTATTGAGTGTGCTTGATTGGGTGTTCGGACTCCATTGATGACGATGCATGTGATATGATTGCTTGGAATGCTAAAGGAGAGGTAAATCCTACTCAGTTGATGTATATATAGGATTGGTTATTGGATATGTATTGTGATATGGCTGTGACATGTTGATTTGTGTTGGTTGTCGGGATCTTGGTGACTGTGGTCATAGTGACTGAAATTGTTTGATATGGAGCGGTAGCAGGATATCCGCTCCATAGACTCTGTGGGTCGTTATTCATGGCCTCACCATGGAAGAGACCATGCATGTGGTTATGACCTGGGTCTGAGGGTTACCTGCTGCGGTAGGGCCCATGGTTTGTGGTTAAGGTGTGCTATTCGATGGCACCAAATTGCACTACTTGATGGCACCGGATACGTGTAATGATTGTATTTCGATACACTTGTTACTGATTATGTATATGTCGACTGACCGTGTTTTGGAATTGTTTTGTACCCCTATCGTGTTCCATTCGATATTTCCTGCGAATGGTGAGTAGTTGTGTAGCAGGTGTTGTTTGATGAGTTGATCATGATGGATTGGATACGAGCGATGATTTTTATCTTATGTCATAGATGAGTTGTATCTATTTTGTATCCGATCAAAATGTCTTTTAGCGACGGAATGTTAGATTTTGGCGACGGAAATTTCCGTTGCTAATGGAGATTTCTCTTGTAGTGAACTTTAAGTTGTAATTGGACATTTATCAACTTTTTGTGTGTGTTTTGATATTATTGATTTGGTACGTCTTATTCTCGGGAAAACCGAAGTGTAGCACCCTCCCATATTCGGAAGGCCTTGCCTTAAGCCTCCGGCCATGGCGAGGTGTTACAAAGAGTGTTGTTTAGCAATCTCCCAAACAATGTTGTTATTGGTATTACGAATGATTTGGTATCTTCGAATTAGTACCCGAAAAAGGGTTTCCTTAAAATAAATATGTATGATTCTACGACCTATAATTAGAAATACAGGTCGCATTCATATCACTCAGGTCGATTATAGGTCGGATCATATCAGGTTCGAGTTACGTTGAGTCAAGTCAATGCTTCGTTTGGGTTAGTTTCATTTCCTGCTAGGTAATTATCGGGTCGAGTCATTGTCGTATGGCAAGTCGGGTTGTATTGGCTTCAGGTCAGTATAAGGTCAGGTTAAGAACATATAATTTATCTTATGTGTTTAATTTTGGATGAGTAGTTTCATGCTAAAACAATGTGTAAGCGTATTAATTGTAATTTTAAGTAAAAACAATTAGAAAAACTATCAAGTAAGTTAAGTACATGTAATATCCGGATTAGCTGTTGCAATTAGCTAAGTGCCTAATAAGTATCCATATTGCTTAGATTGGCCTTCGACGATGCTCATATGTGACTTAGACCATGGTCGTCCTACACAGGTGATAAATATGGGGCATTAAAGGGCGTCTGAGAGAACCTCTCAGATGCCTAAGTGAGAAAGTGAAAGATTTATACTCTACCTCAGTACGTGACGTAACCAAGACATGCTAATTGCTTATATTATAGTGAAAGAATGTGGTGTTTTGTGTACATTTGTGAATAGTTATTACTTGGTTTTAGTTGAATATTTATAGGCAAAGGGTTGTACCTTACTTTCGTACTTGTGACAGCTGGTTGTGTGATGTCAATGGGCACTCGTCGGGGCCCAACCAACATTTGAAGGGTTTTCATCTATGTTGGACTGTAGTGGTTGTGGAGAAGCGAGCTCGTCGTCGTTTGTAATACTCATGAAGGACTGGATGAAACTTTTTTACCACTGAGCCACCGTCGAGCATTACGGACTCCGTGGGTCTGGAACTAGTGCCACATCGAAATGAATGTTGATTTAGTCTTATATGCTCCAATATTAAACAAGTTCATTATCAAATCATCTATCAGCCGTGTTGAGTCAATATCGGGTTAAAGGTTAGTGTAGATCATTAAGATTGGAAAAAATGAGGTTACTATTGGTTATTTGTTTAGCTTTAAGTCTAGTTGGGTTGGTTTTATATCACCCAACTTTAATATTCTACCGAATCAAGTTGAGGCAGGCTTAGTCAGGCTTCTTACTTCTGGCCGACTTCAGCCAATTCTAATATGAAACCTTTTTATGGATAATGTCCTTATGTTATGTCCCCCTTCTTTGAACTGGAATATGAAGCGTATGCTTCACTCATCTCGCGAAAGGATGCGGGATGTGTTTGAGCGGAGAATTGTACTGTGTTGGAAATAGGGGCTTTTAAGCCTTTTGAGCTTTTTCTTTACCATCCCACATAGGAGAGGAAATGAAGTGTGTATGTGTTTATATATACACTCATTCCCTTACTTATCACTAGTGGGTAAAGGGGGTCTTTTGTAGAGACTCTGCGAGGTGCTTAATTCAGCTCGCACACGCGCGCGCGCGTGCCCGTGCCCGAGCCCGGCCCGGCCCGGTTCCGGTTCCGGTTCCGTGATCCGGGATCAGGGATTTGGCAACGGCGGGCTATGCCTACCTTTTTGGGCCGAGTCCGAGTTTTTGTGTTGTCCAGGTTCATTCGTTCTATGTTGACAGAGTAAGTCAACATAGCTGTTAGTGGGAGAGAGTCTTACTCCCACTTTCTCGAGTTGTTCACTGAGTTTCAGGAGCAGTTTCTGCCTCCTGTAACTACTGTTGTTTTGCTATAAATAGCAGCCCTCTGTGCCTTATAATTCACAACACATCAACTCTCTCCTCTCATATTCTCTCTGTCTCTCTTCCGTTCTAATATTTCTGGGTATAGCTTTTATTATCGTTCCAAGTCTCACAGTTCCGAATGGCCGGAGCTGCGTGGAGGCTGTAGTGTTATCCTTGGGTAACTACCAGTACTAGCTGATCGCCACCACGGTCGTACCAGAGAAATAGTTTTCAAATTGTAGGACGAGAAATGCCGTAACAAATAAAACCAGAGATTAGAAATACCGACGTAGTAGGCAGTGGCTGTTTTCTGACCCGCCTACCCTTATAACTATTTCTTCTATTGAGAATACCCCTCCTGCTGCAGCAGTTATTAAGTCTAATGACGAAACTGTTAAGAAGTTTGAAAAAGACAACAAAACTGCTAGGTGTCACATTTTGAATAATATGACAAACACCCTGTTCGATTTATTTGCTGTCAATATGTCGGCTAAGGTTATTTGGGAGGCTTTAGAAACCAAGTATGGGGCTGATGACGCGGGGAAAAAGAAATATGTTGTGGGAAAATGGTTGGGATTTCACATGGTTGACGGGAAATCTATTATGGAACAAGTTCATGTCTATGAAAACTTATGTGCTGATGTTGTGAATGAAGGCATGAAACTTGATGATATTTTTGTAGCTAATGTTCTGCTAGAGAAATTCTCTCCCTCCTGGTCTGATTAGCGAAACCAACTCAAACACAAAAAGAAAGACATGTCCCTTAAAGAACTTATAGGACATATGAGGACCGAGGAGGCTAATCGCCTCAAAGACCTTCCTGCTAGTCAATCTGTGACTGTTTCTGTTGTTGCTGCTGTTAAAGCTAATCTAGTTGAGTCTGGTGGTCCGTCTTATGCTGAGAAATATAAGGGTAAGGGTAAGGCCAAGGTTGGTCAGAGTAAGAACCAGGGTCCTGCAAAGAAGAATGGTCCAGTGAAGCATACCAAACCGGTTCCTAAGATTCAGAAAGCTAAGGGTCCTATTGTCTGCTATGTTTGTGGAAAAGTTGGCCACAAAGCCTACCAATGCTCCGAGAAGAAATCTGCTGAAGCCAATGTTGCTGTAACTAATGACATCATTGCAGCTGTGGTTGTGGAAGCTAATCTGGTGGGTAATGCTGCTGAATGGGTCCTGGATACCGGAGCTTCGAGACACCTCTGTGCTGAAAGGGGGTTATTTGCTGAGTTCGAGGAAGTAGTTGATGGGGAATGCGTCTACATGAGTAATTCTTCATCTGCAAAGATTACAGGCAAAGGCAAGATCTTTCTCAAACTCACCTCGGGGAAAACACTTGCTCTCACTAATGTTTTATTTGTTCCCTCATTGCGTCGAAACCTCGTGTCTGGTGCCTTGTTAAACAAAGCTGGTATGAAACTTGTTTTTGAGGCTGACAAGGTTGTAATGTCGCGTAATGGGAATTTGTGGGCAAGGGTTATCTTTCTGGGGGTCTTTTTGTATTGAACACTGATTCAACTTTTAATAATATTGCATCTACTTCTGCTTATATCGCTGAGTCTCTTGATGCTTGGCATGGTATATTAGGTCATGTGAATGTGGATTACATTAAAAAAACTTAGAACTATGAGTTTAATTCCGAGTTTGACGAGTCAAGAATTCTCTAAATGTGTTAGCTGTGTTGAGGCTAAGTTTACAAAGAAACCTAGTAAACCTGTGACTACTAGGAACACGAGTCTTCTTGAGTTAATTCACACCGACCTAGCTGACTTCAAAAATGCTGCAAGTAGAGGTGGCAAGAATTATTATATTACTTTTATAGATGACTGTTCTAGATACACCCGTGTCTATTTGCTTAAGACTAAAGATGAAGCTGAACAATCTTTTATAAATTTTAAGAATGAAGTTGAGAACCAACTTGATAGGAAAATTAAAAGGGTAAGATCTGATAGAGGAGGCGAGTATAAGTCTAATTATCTAACCGATTTCTGTGCTGCAAACGGGTTAATACATGAGACTAGTCCACCTTACTTACCCCAGTCTAATGGTGTAGCTGAACGCAAAAATAGAACCTTAAAAGAAATGATGAATGTTATGCTTTTAAGTTCTGGCCTATCTGACGATATGTGGGGGGAAGCAATTCTTTCAGCTTGTCACATTCTTAACCGTGTACCTCATAAGAAAATCGACAAGACACCCTACGAGATTTGGAAGGGCTATCCTCCTAACCTGAGCTTCCTTAGGGTATGAGGGTGTTTGGCTAAAGTGGGTTTACCTGATTTTAGGAGACCTACCGTTGGACCTAAAACCTATGATTGTGTGTTTATAGGTTATGCTCAAAATAGCTCTGCTTATAGATTTATGTCCTTGAGTGATCGTTCTATATCTGAGGCTAGAGACGCTGAATTTTTTGAGCATGTTTTTCCTTTTCAGAAAACTGTTGTACCATCTCCTAGTTTATCTGTTGTATCTTCTGATATGTCTTCACATGCTAGTGCTAGCACTTCTATTGATGTTTCTGTTGAACCTAGAAGAAGTAAAAGACCGAGATGCCCAAAGAACTTTGGTGATGATTATGTTACAACTATGTTGTCTGAATATGGATACTCTGTTTGTGCTAGTGATGAGTTTGTTTCAGCTTTTTTAATAGAGGATGATCCCAAAACTTATAGTGAGGCAATGAAATCCATTGATGCTAACTTTTGGAAAGATGCTATTAAAAGTGAACTTGATTCTATTGTGGCTAATCAGACTTGGGAGTTGACTGATTTACCTAAAGGTAGTAAACCCATTACGAGTAAATGGATCTTTAAAAAGAAAATGAGACCTGACGGTACAATAGAGAGGTTCAAAGCTAGACTTGTAGTTAGAGGCTTTACACAAAAGAAGGGCATTGATTATTTTGATACCTACTCTCCTGTGACCAAAATTTCGACTATTAGAACTCTTGTCGCCTTAGCTGCTATTCATAACCTTGTTATACATCAGATGGATGTTAAAACTGCTTTTCTGAATAGTGAACTAAGGGAAGAGATTTATATGTCTCAGCCTGAAGGTTTTGTGATTAAAGGTCAAGAGAGTAAAGTGTGTAAACTGAACAAGTCACTTTATGGTCTGAAACAAGCACCTAAACAATGGTATGAGAAATTTAAGAACACTTTGATGAGTAATGGTTTTGTAGTTAACAATTCTGATTCATGTGTTTATTCCAAAAGAATAGAATCTGATTGTGTGATTATATGCCTATATGTTGGTGACATGTTGATACTTGGTAATAATTTAGATGTGGTAATTAGAACCAAAGAATTTTTGTCATCACAGTTTGAGAAGAAGGACTTAGGAGAAGCTGATGTTATCCTAGGGGTTAAGGTCATCTGAAACCCCTATGGAATCTGTCTAAGTCAATCTCATTATGTTGAAAAAGTGTTGAAAAAGTTTAACTGCTTTGATTATGTGCCTGCTAGAACACCCTATGATCCTAGTATACCGCTGTGTAAAAACTTGGGTAAGAGTGTTTCCCAAGAAGAGTATGCTAAAATCCTAGGTAGTGTGATGTTTTTAATGAACTGTACTCGACCAGATATTACATATGTTGTTAGTAGACTGAGTCGTTATACACATAACCCCAGTAATGAACATTGGAATGCTCTTCGTCGTTTACTAAAATACCTAAGAGGAACAGTTGATCTGTGTTTGCATTATGGTAAATTTCCTGCTGTGCTAGAAGGATTTTGTGATGCGAACTGGGTTTCAGGTAACGATGAGATCTGTTCTACTAGTGGTTATGTCTTCACCATGGGTGGAGGTGCTATATCGTGGAAGTCTTCTAAACAGACTTGTATTGCACGCTCCACCATGGAATCAGAGTTCATAGCTCTTGAGTTGGCAGGACAAGAGGCTGAATGGCTGAGAAACCTTTTAGCTGATGTACCAGTATGGGGAGGACGGCTGACACCGGTCTCCCTACACTGTGACTCACAAGCTGTTATTGGTGTCGCGAAGAATAGTGTCTATAATGCGAAAAAGAGACACATTCGGAATTTCGGATAAGGCACGCTGCAGTTAGACAACTCCTTGATAATGGAGTGATCGCTTTGGACTATGTGAAGTCCGAAAGCAATCTTGTTGATCCCTTTACTAAGGGGCTGGCTAGGAGACTAGTCGTTGATACGTCGAGGGGAATAGGTCTTAAGTCCTTAAGTCAAGTGAATGAGTGACACTTAACTAGGTCTAAAGTCTTCATTCCTATGGCGTTGTATGATTCATAGCCTTTATGATAGTGCTTTTGAGACGCACTTGATGAATTATACACCAGGTTGGACTGATGTCCTTAATGGCTCGTGTGAGAAGTGCTATTGAGAAGCACTTGAGCCACCTATGCAGGTGTGATGATCACAAGACTATGAGAAGTCTTGTGAACATGTCTGCCAATACCAAGTTAACGCATCGCTCTAAAGGAGCGCGTTGCACTTTCGCGGAACGGTCTTAATTCGAAGGTATGATATGTGTTGTGGGGGGGTATCAACCGAAGCTCAGCTTGGAATTCAAATCGAAAGATATTCTCTCGCTGTAAGTAAGTTGTTTCCTCATCTCACTAAAGTGTCAATTCAAATCGAAAGATATTGATACCTAAGTATCCAATCCTTCCTCTACCCAGAAATTTTTTCTCTCTCCGTCTCGGGCGCCCCTAGTGGGGGATTGTTGGAAATAGGGGCTTTTAAGCCTTTTGAGCTTTTTCTTTACCATCCCACATAGGAGAGGAAAGGAAGTGTGTATGTGTTTATGTATACACTCCTTCCCTTACTTATCACTAGTGGGTAAAGGGGGTCTTTTGTAGAGACTCTGCGAAGTGCTTAATTCAGCTCGCACGCGCGCGCGCGTGCCCGTTCTCGAGCCCGGTTCCGGTTACGTGATCCGTGATTTGGGATTTGGCAATCGCCTGCGGCGGGCTATGCCTACCTTTTTGGGCCGAGTTCAACTCTCTCCTCTCATATTCTATCTGTCTCTCTTCCGTTCTAATATTTCTGGGTATAACTTTTATTATCGTTCCAAGTCTCACAGTTCCGAGTGGGCAGAGCTGCGTGGAGGCTGTAGTGTTATCCTTGGGGAACTACCAGTACTAGCTGATCGCCACCACGGTCGTACCGGATAAATAGTTTTCAAATTGTAGGACGAGAAATGCCGTAACAAATAAAACCAGAGATTAGAAATACCGACGTAGTAGGCAGTGGCTTTTTACCACGGCACTACTACGTCGGTATTTCTAATCTCTGGTTTTATTTGTTACGGCATTTCTCGTCCTACATACTATTACAGATTTACAGCATGTTAAATGTTGTTGTCATGTTTGACTAACCAATATGGTTAACATGTAATAAGAATCCAACAAGTAACTCTACACATGTACCCGTGAATATAAACTAAGGTACACAAATGTAAACTTGAAGAGGTCGACATGTATGAACCACCAGATTTCGTTTAGAGGTGTGCGCAAATAAGTAAAAGCATGTATAATCATGTTTGGTTATAGGAGAGTAGGTACCAATCCTTACCGTTTTTGGTTGGCGAATTTGGAATGAATTGCAATGAATTCCATCCATTCAATTATTTGGATTTGATGAAAAAGAGTATTACTTTCCTTGTGTATTAGTCTGCCTCGGTTATTTATTTACCTAATTACATTTAATTAAAATACCTCACAAAAAATAAAAATAAAAATAAAAAGATAAATAAATGAGGATGACGATTTGATAATGTTTGGTGTGTCAATACTTTGCCACTCCCAAAAACAAGACGAAACTGATAGCGGAATAAAACAGCGAGAGATAGGTCGGCAAATCTGGTGGGCAAGCATTTGAAAGACTAATTCCAATCCTCTCCAAGAAAATGACAATAATTATGGAATATACGTTAGAAGAGTGTCTTTTAATGAGTGGATGAGTCACGTGATCTGTCATACATTACAAAGTAGTAGCTGACTAGTTGGTTTTAAATATTGGCTAAGTAGCTGGATTGTCGGATTACCAGATATGCTGTATATGTCAAGATTGATAAGAGATCATGCAAACGTTGCCCACATCTAACAGATCACGCATAGCTGTGACCTTATATTAAACTATTTCTACATATCTATTATCTCATGCCTTCATACACTTCTTGATTCTTCTTACTAATCATGTATGATGTATACTGCTAATAAAGTCGTCCTAGTGTTGGACAACTTCTTGATTCGTGCCCACATCGTTGTATAGATCTCGATTATCAATCGGACACAACTTGTCCTGCTTATGAACACAATAATCATTTTTTATGACTGTCAAACAAGTTATTCGGTTCGAGTGAAATCGGTTTAGTTTCAGCCGGGTTGACTTTAGTTTCGTTTTGTCCGATGTTGATTGAGTTCGTTTCGATTAGCCACTTTTATCGGTGTGTGCTAGTTCGAGTTAGATCTGGTTCGAGTAGGGTCTAGATCTGCTCAGGTGAGTTTCAAGCCATAATTCTCTTGAGCTAAGGGTAAAAAAAAGGTTGTTTAATGTTCGTTATACTTTTAATCAACAAGGGTTAGCCCCGATGGTAAAGAATCCATCTTCTGAAAATCAAGGGTTCGATTCCCATTGCGTTAAAATATAGTCATGTTGGCAGGGGAGCTGTAAGCTCGACTTTCATTTGGCTATAACGAATTCGGTTCAATTCGGCCGATTGAATATGGTTTCGGATACTATTCATGTTTTTCATATTTGGTTGTTGGATCATTATTAATTCAGATATTTTCAATTATTTTTTCACTGCGGGTTTATTTTGGCAAGTCTAACTTTTTAACCCTAGAAAATGCCATCGTCTACAATAATGAGTTAATGAGTAATGAGTCGAAGGACCCATACCAACATATAATCCTAGTCAGAAATGATGTTCATACGGAGTAGTTAGTTGGTTAGTGTGGTTGTTGCAATTCGCATTCTGGAGCTTATCCACTAATGAGTGGTCTGGATGTTTACGTGAGGCAGGCGTCTAATAAATGTAACGACAATTATTGTGGTACCAAACAGAATGCAAACCTTTATTATCCGAATCACTTTTTCCTCTGCTGCATCACCATCTCCTCACAACCGCTTCCTTTGTTTCCATTATATAGTATAGGAAACGAAAGCAAATGGTTTACTACTGTTACATGCTTTCCTTATAGCGTAAAGTAGCAGACGGTTGATGCAACTAGTGCGGCCTACTACGCGTGTAGGTGAGATCATTTGATTCCCTTAGGCCCTCCTTACTCGAAATGTGAGTTCGTAAGTTGACGGTATGTCGAGATGGAATCAAGGTGTCGAAGATAGATGAATGTGATCATGACAGTTAACACACTTAGCAGTTAATAGCCTTCATCTCCACTCGTTATGACATCACTTGGGTCCTCAACTTTAATAACTCAAGTATTAACATGACTGCAACTTCTACGTACGTATAGGCAACCTCTTAAACTGCTAGTCTTCGGGGATCCGTTCATTTTGTCCGATCAATCATGAAAAATCTATTTAGTATCGAACATGTTGACGATAAACTATAAGCAGTTGTAACATTCCACTGCACACGCTGGAACCTGCAGATAAAAAAAAAGTAAAAGAAATACTCAGTAGTCAGTAAAGCAATATTAGCTCGGGTAAAAATGAATAAGATTCACACGTTGATAGAATGAATGTTTGAGAATTCTATCACAAATTTAAGCTTTAAATCGATATCATGGTCTGCCAACTGAGACAACGTGACACCTACTGGATCAATAGTGGAGGAAGCTAGTGACAGAAGCTTAGATACTTACTGCTTCAAGAGGCTAAGAGTTATAAAAAGCCGAGCTGTTTGGAAGGACCCCTGCCCAAGCCGCTATTCTAGACACTGGCAACCTTGTGCTTTTAACACTGGATTATGATGTAATTTGGCGAAGCTTTGAAGATCCAAATGACACTTTATTTCCCATAGGTCAAGGTGCCCAACTCATTCAGAATGGAATTATTTGATGGCAGAGTTGCATACGAGTTCACAACAAGCAGGAATCTAGCATTGTACACCACAGACTTCCCGCTTTTCAACAAACTCAAACGCCTTGGACCATAAAGGGTTAGGATTCCAGATGGTGTTTAACGAGTCAGGCCTTCTGTAGCTTGCAATCAATAATTGTAGCATCCTTGTGCATATGTTCTCGGAAAACTAAGTTTCTGAACTTGTTCGATACCAGATGGTGATTCTGGGAGTTTTAAGACATTATGTTTACGGTTCACCCTAAAGGTCAGCTGGTTGGTCAGTCAAGTCGTTAACTCCCGATATTATCTGCACAGCTGTTACACATCATACAGGCAATGGGATGTGCAGTTTCAACAGCTACTGTCAGTATAGGAAAACAAACGTATGTGTGACCACAACACGTCTGTTTGGCAGCGTGTCGCGTGTCCAACACGATACGACACTTTGACATTTCATTTTAACCAAAAATTTAAAAGTTCTTGAAAATAACCATATCCGAGACTGACACTTGCAGTAAGTCAGAGTAACATAGGCACATAGCAGCAAACCACAGCTTGTACCCGCCCAGTGATTCGCTACTGGATCCAAACTATGAAATAAGTGGATGCTATCAGAACTTCCCACAACAACTACCACTCTTTTTGCCGTAATAAAACCCAATCTTCCTCCTGTAATAAAACCTCACAGCCATCTCTTATTTTGGATTTATAAATATCCAAGATGACTAGTTCACCACCGGCTTAACCTAATTAATCGTTCTAAACAATAGTGGCGAAACTAAAATTTGTAGTCATGGCGAAGATTTTCCGGGAACAACAAACTATTAATGTAACAGGCTAAATTAGAAAGAAGATCATGAAATTTTTAAACAAACTCCAAAATATTTCTTTGCATGGGGATCAAAAGCAATCACTCCTACTAACCCCCTTCATTTCAGTGCCTCTTAAAAATGCACCATTGAATACTCAGTCCAGTCTATGTCTTTGTGATAGGTAAGCATTCTGTCCTTGCCATCTAGAATTTGCTAGTTTGCTTGAATAATGGCAATTGTGGGTACCTCGGACGTAAGCTCAAACAAAAACGACAACTCAAGTCTTGTATTGGGTTTGAATTTTCAGCTCGGTTAAAAGTCTTAACTGATTTAAAATCTTGGTAGTGACACTTCACTACTGTCTAAATTTCATTAATACTAGAGTACTCTTAGTCAAGGGCGTTTTTTTCCTTTCTTCGCGTTGTTCCCAAATTAACTACGTAAGCTCGCTGATATTTGTACTCAAACATGTTTCGGAACTCATATTTCAAATGATCAATACGTGGTCACGAGGTTTCACTGTCACTGCCTGCTATAGGACCTCCAAAATTATATCACAAATGAGAAGGCCTATGCTAAGACAAGAAGGATTGCCATAAAAGTCAC
Organism: Heliosperma pusillum; assembly: GCA_022085475.1. Classification (NCBI taxonomy): domain Eukaryota; kingdom Viridiplantae; phylum Streptophyta; class Magnoliopsida; order Caryophyllales; family Caryophyllaceae; genus Heliosperma; species Heliosperma pusillum. Next base: position 69,300 of record JAIUZE010012916.1, read on the forward strand.
AAAGCATGTTTGAATATTCAATCCAGTCTTCATCATTGCCATTCTTCACCGTTCCTTCCTTGCCTGTCCTTACAAGGAAATGTCTTATTTTCCCAAATAATACTTGAATTTTCGGCAGCTATAAAAACTCAACTCTTAAATAGGCTTTGAATTTTCAGCTATATGTTTAATTATTATGTGGTGTTAAAAGTCACTCAATATTATCGGTTAGTATAAATCCTGGTATATAAATGCAAAAAAAAATAAAAAAAACTAAGTTGAAACATCGCCTTGGAACCGTGTTAATTAGGTAGGAAGACGGTTGTGAAGGTAAGGGAGTATACGACTGGATATATAACTAACTTGATATTAATTCCTGTAATAAAGGGTATTGCAAGTCAACTGAGTTTTCCGTGCCGTGGGTTCTGGAAGAAGGCAGCCAAGCCAAGCAAAGAACTCCTCCAAGTCAACTGACTTTTCCACTCCTTGCTTTTGTACTTTATGGTAGAAGGCCTACAAAGAGTGAACAAAGTTTGTCAAGAACAATGAAGCCATACAAACTCTCTTGTCTGCCTTTTGTATACTGAACTCTTGGTACACTTGCCTTCTACTGTTTTTCTTTCAAACATCATCTCCCAAAGAATAATACGGAGTAGATACTACTAATTCCACACGCACAAAAAAACGGTTTTTTAAATGGCGACATTTTTTCTCTTTTATATCAGTGTTTTCTTAATTTTGGCTTCAGTCATCGGCGCTCAAACTAATAACAACATAACATTGGGATCTTCCATTACAGCTGGAGATATATCTTCGTCGTGGGTGTCTCCGTCTAAAGATTTTGCATTTGGGTTCCAGGAAATTGAGCCTGGAAATTTCCTGCTAGCCATATGGTTCAACCAAATCCCTGAAAAAACGATATCATGGTCTGCCAACAGAGACAAACTGGCCCCAATTGGATCAAAAGTGGAATTAGCTAGTGGCAGAAGCTTAATACTTACTGATCCAAGAGGCCAAGAGTTGTGGACAGCCAAGTTGTCTGGTGGGTCCCCTGCCTACGCTGCGCTGTTAGACACTGGCAACCTCGTGGTTTCAAAACAAGACTCTGTAGTACTTTGGCAAAGCTTCGATGAGCCGACTGACACATTACTACCCACACAGATTCTAAGTCAAGGTTCCCAACTCATTGCTCCTTATTCACAACAGAATTACTCAAGTGGCAGGTTTTCGTTCGTGTTCACAACCAGCGGGAATCTAGCATTATACACCACAAATTTCCCACTTTTTGACTCTTTAAACTTCAAGTACACGGACTATGAGAATCAAGGGTCAGGAGTCCGGGTTGTTTACAACCAGTCCGGCCTCCTATACCTTGTAGGTAATAATGGAATCATCCTTACACATATGTTCTCAGAAGATCAAGTTGTTTCTCAAGATGTTCTTTACCAGAGGGTGATTCTTGAATATGATGGCGTTTTACGACATTATGTCTACTCTAAAGGGTCAGCAGGTTGGTCTGTCAAGTCGTTTGCTCCCGATAATATCTGCCTAGCTGTTCTACAAGATACAGGCAGTGGGGTGTGCGGTTTCAACAGCTACTGTCAGTTTGGAAATGACAGCAGACCACACTGCTTGTGTCCGCCTGGTTATTCACTTTTGGATCCAAAATACGAAATGGGTGGATGCTATCAGAACTTCCTACCACAAAATTGTGAAGCCGTGCCGAATGAAAAGAGTGAGTTTGATTTTAGAGTGTTGATAAATGTGGACTGGCCACTCTCTGACTACGAGCACTATCTTAATGTTACCATTGATTGGTGCAGACAAAATTGCTTGGATGATTGCTTTTGTGCGGTTGGGATATTCGAAGAAACTGGGGACTGTTGGAAAAAGAAACTACCACTCTCAAACGGGAAAATGGACGGCTCTGTGGATCGAACAGCCTTTATCAAGGTAAGGATTCATGATGACATGAGCGAGAAGAGCTCTAGGAAATCAAACAAGAATTTGATTGTTCTTCTCGGTAGCTCGGGATTAGCCAATATTATTCTAGTGGTGGTCGGTATATGCTTCTGTGTTTTCCATAACAAGTATATCCAGGTTACTAGTGAGAGCAAAACAATTGGAAGCTACAGCATCCGTAGTTTCAGCTACAAGGAACTTGATGCAGCCACAGCCGGGTTCAAGGAAGAACTAGGTCAGGGAGCTTTTGGTGTGGTGTACAAAGGGGTTATAGATGACATTTCAGGTTCTCCAACTTTTATCGCTGTGAAAAAATTGGATAAACTACCTAGAACTGCTGATAAGGAGTTCAAAACCGAGGTGAACGACATAGGTCAAACGCATCACAAGAATCTGGTCAGGCTCGTAGGTTTCTGTGATGAAGGAGCGCATAAGATGCTGGTATACGAGTACATGAGTAATGGCACACTCTCTGATTATATTTATGGACTTCCTAAGCCGGCCTGGGAGAAGAGATTGCGTATGGTCCAAGATGTTGCTCGGGGTCTATTCTATTTGCATGAAGATTGTAACAGCCAGATAATCCACTGCGATATTAAGCCCCAAAACATACTTTTGGATGATGATCACAATGCTCGGATTTCTGACTTTGGGTTAGCCAAGCTTTTGAGGCCGAATCAGAGCCATACATATACAGCTGCCAGAGGAACCAGAGGATACGTTGCCCCTGAATGGTTTCGGAACATGCCAATCACAGCAAAAGTTGATGTTTACAGTTTCGGGATTTTGTTGCTTGAGGTTGTATGTTGCCAGAGGAATGTGCAAGCTGAAGATAATGAAGACGGTGGTTTTGTCTTACTAACTGATTGGGCTTCCGAGTGTTACAAGATTAACAAATTAGATGATCTCGTCAATGGTGATACAGAAGCTCTCGCTAACTTGCCAAAGTTAGAGCAATTGGTGAAGATTGCCATGTGGTGCACAGAAGCGGACCCAAATTTAAGACCCGCTATGAAGATGGTCGTACAGATGCTTGAAGGGATAGTCGAGGTCCCCGATCCTCCTAACTCAGCATCATACTCTTCTTCTACGGCGACTGGGACCCTCAGTTGGGTGTCTGCATGATTATTTCCATGGAAGTAACGGCCCAAGAATATAAGCAAGTATTAGATTTATAAATAAATTAGTACTCCATGTAAGTACTGTACTCAATTATGATACTCTTATTAGGAAATCAGCTCCTCTTTAGAAAGAAGATTTAAAGACAAATAGAATCTCATACAAGAGAAGTTGAGAATCCCATAATAATATTAGTGTAATGTAAGTGTTAATTATCATAATCCCTGAGTTGGGAGGTTAGATGTTGTTGATATATATATTGAGAAGTACAACCTATTAGCTAGCCAACAAGTCTTTGTGAGAGGGGTTTGACCCGTCTTAAGCTTGCAAGTTGCCCCGTCACAAGTGAGAATTTGTGTTAGCTAAAATGCAATCCTATAATTGAGGGATGCTATCAACTATTCTAGGAAAGGATCAAGATATATGTTATACACAATATTGGCTACTACCGTACAGAATATTTGTCCAACACACCCCGCAGTTGGAGCGGTAGGACATACACTCAAACTGTTACAAAACCGAGTGAAGAGATGACGGGGAAGACCTTTTGTAAATATGTCAGCATATTGAGAATATGCTCAGAAGGCAATTAATTTTTTGGAATGACATTCAAGGGAAAAAGACGATAAAAATGAAATGGAGAGAACAAGCCAATCTTAAAACTCATTTTGTTTAGACTCAAATAGGTAAGAGTCAAGCTTGGCTTCAGGCTCAAAGCTTAGTCAATATCAAGCCTATAAAAGCTCGAGGTAAGATCAGCGTAAAGAAAAACTTAAAATGTGATCTAGCCAATTCAGGATACAATAGTGTCTGTGAGGGCAAGCATATCTGGTCTTCCAACTTGACAGCACAAGAGAAAATTATAGAACAAACTTCGCCTTACATGTAACACGGCTTTTTGAGTAAGCTCAGCAAGAAATCTTTGGCATAGACATGGGACTAATAAAACAAAGTAGAACAAAGTGTGTAAAGTGCAAAGACAAAAGTTAACAGCAATAAAATTAGGTCTGGTGCATAGCATTTGAGCATTAAGAAGAGATTCAAGTTCCATAACAAAACTGTCACAGGTGATCATACTACTTGAAGCTGAAAATGAAAAGACAATACGGTGCTTATATGATTCCAATCTTGTTTGCCACGTCCAAAGCATCATAGTCTGGAGTCAATCGGACGTATGCCTTCTTGGTACCATCAGGTCTGCATCACAGAAATTAATCAAAATCCAACTTTAGAACACCTTCAAGTATCAAGTATTACATTATTATCAAAACATGGATTGACAGAACGGCCAATATAAAACACACCAAAAAAAACACAGATGACTACTATTTTATCCAAATTAAATCAGTTTAATAAAATTCCCCGCAAACAGTTTCATTGAAATTGTATCTCATCATTCAAAATCACTTTTTAAGAATGATGATGCTCATGATGTAAACTACGAGCTTAAATGATGCAGGTAATCTTTAGCAAAGGTTCCAGAATGACCCTCATCATGTAAAACAATTCATTGAAATTGTATTGACTCTCGGTATCAATAACTTGATCTGTTTAGCTCTAGTGGTCTAAGCTTGCAAAAAGATGCGGTAAACTATAGAAGCAATGATCTACACTGGAGAATCATGTTTCATGGGATTGAAATACTAGTCATATATAAGAAAAGCAAAGAGCAGAAATTGAAAAGGCATTTATATAAATTAAAGGACTAACCTAATCAAAGTGTTGACTTTCTTGGCCTGGATGTCGTACATCTTCTTGACAGCAGCCTTGATCTTCTTCTTATCAGCACGAAGGTCGACAATGAAAACCAAAGTGTTGTTGTCCTCAATCTTTTTCATTGCAGACTCAGTGGTTAGCGGGTACTTGAGAATCTGATAGTGATCCAACTTGTTCCTTGGAGTAGCACTGATACGAGGATACTTGGGGTTTCTGTTAGTCTTCAATGTCTTAGGCCTGTGGAAAGTGACCTTAGTCCTGATCTTCTTATCCGCCTTCTTCAATGTGGACGCACCAGACTTGACGGCCTTGGCAGCTTTCAAAGCTTGGGCCTTTGGGTCTGCCTTCTTCCCATCTGTGAGTCATACAGAAATACCAAATAAGCATTAAATTTGGAAATATAGATAATACTAGTAATAACATGGGAAATTATTTGAAGAAGACGAAAAAAACCTTTAGCAGGAGGAGCCATTGATGCGCAAAATAGTGACCTACACAAAACCCAAATAGAATAAACAGAGTTAACATAAAGATAAAGGACTTATTCTATCATTTGACGTCAACTATAAAAGTTTACAACTAGGACTTCAAAACTCAACACGGTTACTTGTGTTAACATTGAACATTTGTTTTAAACCTCGTTTTTCACTTACCACACACTGCCATTTACATCATTTCATTTCGTATGTTTTAAATATGTTTCTCCTATTTAGTAAATTTACCCTCTATTCTCATAAGAGTATTATAAGAGTAAATACAAGTATATCAGCAAGGACGACCTTGCAAGGCTAAATGTCGCGTGTCATTCGCTGACCCATCGGGACGATATTATATTCTAACTCACATTCTTACTAAACCAAGACTCGGACGAGGAAGGGCGCGACTGCTAAATCGATGAACTCGGGAGCTCTATAGTGAGACTAAAGCCGTTTGTTAAACAGCGATTCCGGGGAAAACAATTGGTTGTTCAATAACTTCATTAAAACAAAGGTAGAGTAGTTCATCAATTTCTAATGTGAGGCATATTATCATCAGCAAAACTGCAATTAATATTTTCACAAAAATGGCATCCTAACTAACGAGTAACACCATGATTAAGATTTAGAAATTTCAAGAGTAGCTAGCTGTTTGATATCATGACTATAATTAGGGTTTTACTTAATCAATCTATTCAATACTACATTTCAACGACAATTACATAAATTAAAGTAAATGAGGTTAACTCAGAGAGAAAAATGGCATACCTAAGAGAGAGAGAGAGGAAGTGCGGCTGCGGCGGGAGGAGGATTGAATGAGAATGAAAAAGGGTTAACGAAGCTACTTAAGAGAACATATAAACGGCTTTAATTGGGCTTTGGGCTTCTCATTTCTTTTCGCCTTTTTTCTTTATTCTTTCATATCGGGTCTCACATCAGAGGTGTACCATAGCTAGGGCTAAGCAAGATTCGATCTGAACCGGAAAAATGGTTTCATTTGTCCCATTTATATAAAGCAAAGTCACAAAGTGGATATATTTTTACTTATCGCGGTACAGGTACACCTATATTATGGAAGTCAATCGAACAAACTTAAACCGCTACATCTTCAAATCATGATTAACTAACCGCTCTTTACGAAGATGCTCGTGAATGTGTATTTATTTGTTTTTTTTGTTTTTTTATAAGGTATGAAAACTAGGTTGATCCTCTAGAATAGGACCAACATATCTCATCTTTTCGGATGAGTGAGGTAAATTGAAGCCACCGGTTATCAAACCACCTCGAAAGAGTTGGACATGAATGTCCAATTGACGCCATAAAATCAACAACTTTGTTAGCTTCACGAAAACAATGTTTAACAATAACTTGCTCAAAGAAATGAAAATCTAGTTTTACATCTTTGATAATAATTGAAGTTTCCCAAGGAGCCTGCCACGTACGTACTTTGAATAGAATTAATAACGCACATCTTTTCGGATGAGTGAGGTAAATTGAAGCCACCGGTTATCAAACCACCTCGAAAGAGTTGGACATGAATGTCCAATTGACGCCATAAAATCAACAACTTTGTTAGCTTCACGAAAACAATGTTTAACAATAACTTGCTCAAAGAAATGAAAATCTAGTTTTACATCTTTGATAATAATTGAAGTTTCCCAAGGAGCCTGCCACGTACGTACTTTGAATAGAATTAATAACGCACACTAGTAGAAAAAGTGTCATTCACAACGTTTTTTTAGGTTTATTTACATCGGTTTTGGGCGATGTTTCTGGGGGCGTTGTTTACAGCTATTTTAGCAAAAACATCGGTTGTACAACCGATGTTAATAACATTAAAACTACATCGATTAGTAGGTATAACCGATGTTAATAAGGTATTAACTTCATCACTTTTCCATCATAACCGATTAAATATCACCTTATTAACATCAATTATGCCTAAAACCGATGTATTTTACCTGTTATTAACATCGGTTTTACTTAGTAACCGATGTTAATTATATTAACATTCATTAATTACATCGATTTTGGATCAAAACCGATTAAATATCACCTTATTAACATCAATTATGCCTAAAACCGATGTATTTTACTTGTTATTAACATCGGTTTTACTTAGTAACCGATGTTAATTATATTAACATTCATTAATTACATCGATTTTGGATCACAAACCGATGTAAATATCACCTTATTTACATCAATTATAACTTAAACCGATGTATTTTACCTGTTATTAACATCGGTTTTAATTAGTAAACGATGTAAACTATATTAAATTGCATTTACATTAACATCGGTTCTTTTCTATAACCGATGTAAAATTGAGCAATGCAAATTCAATAATATAGCCGCAATTAAATGCTGCATAAAATTCAGCAGCACCTTCTCTGCAAAGTTCACATTCCCACACTATTAAATATTTGCAAACTGGATCGATAATGATACAAACAATAAACCAGCAACCTCACGGTTTCCAACAAACACAACTTCATTTTATACCAAAAAATGCCATGCATATTACAATCCATCCATTCAACAAAGTACTTAAAAACAGTACTAGCTAGATCCTACGACAAAAAATGTTAAATGTGTTCGGTTGCAGTTTCTAAGAATCTAAACCTATTACATACATTAGATGTTCTTTACACAATAAAGTGATCACAGTTCTCGAACCTCGTTCATTAGTTCAGTGTTCATTTCCGTACCTGAAACACACTACATAAAAACGGACGATAATCAGGGAGTGAACGCAGTATTAGAAGAGGTAGGCACTTAAAAAAAATTAAATAAAAATATGCCCAAATTCAAACGTCATTACATATTAAGAAATCGATATACCTTTTCTATGTCGTCCTCCGATGATGCGTAGTGTAAGGTAATATCATACATCCATTTCATAACATAATAACCACACTCATAACTTCCTGGCTGTTGAGGGCACTATATTTTTACAAATTTAATAGTTAAGTAAAGACTAAAAGCTCAAACATATACGCTACAATCACAAGGTAATAATAAATTAAATAAAGTGACTTAGTAAGCCCCGTTATTTAATAAATTAAACAAGTATAGTATCAAACTATCATTTTGATTATTCTCCGAATCAATCTTCAACGTGCAAAATGGAAGATTGGACAAAGATCACATAACACCAAAATCAAACATTTTCTAGATGAATCAAAATGCATGAACAAAATATATAAATACATGGGGTAGGCTGGTAAGAGCGGCGTAATTGGATTGTTAAGAAAGACAACGTCATACCTCTCGTTTTTTTTTTACATATTGCGCGTCTCAGCCCTAAAAGAATACCTTGTCCAAACCCTAAAATGTTATACATGAAAAGTAATCATATTACCCATCATTCATACATAAATAAATGACTATAATTTAATGTTGTTAGTCAATTGAACTTACAATGATAAGCAACTTTTTATCTCCCATTTCTTCTTTGTCGCTCGATCCGAGTAAAAAATATATGCAATATTATCTCGAAGATAAAATACAACCAACATCCAATACGAGCTATATAAAATAACAAACTTAATTATAAATTCTTTAATTTAGTAATCTAACTGATAAAATGCAGGAAAAGAATTTAATACTCACGACTCATAAAAAGCACCGATCACATATCTCTTATCTTGTTGCTTCTTTAAAGCTGCAGTTAAGTATCTCTCCATCTCAACCGAAGAGTGCATATATGTGCAAAGTCTATCGGGACACAAAAATCCCACTAGTTCTTTCGTCATTCCACATTGTGTGCCATATTCATATAAGAAGCTACAATTTTGTGAGAATAAAATTTATAAGTATATAAATGTATATACAGACATTTATAAAGAAATGCGCAATTGAAATATTATGAGAAAAATAATACCTTCCCCAAAGTTGAAGTATCGATATATTAAATTCATGAGCGTGAATAATAAATTCATCAAGTCTTTGTAGATAGTCAAAATCACGCTTTTCATATATCCAAGTTTGATCCATGCTATAATTAATTCAAACATTCATATATTATCAAATTAATATAGTGACAATGATCTTCCTAATTTGGCCAATAGAAGAGGCCATGTTCAAGTTGTTCAAGTTATCTGTTGCTAAGTAATTTACTTTCACCACTAGTTAGCTTATCAGTTCACATATAACAGTAAATTCTCCAGTTACTAAAAATTAAAATAACCAACACAAGTCAAACTTAACCAAAACAACGAGTACATTCGAGCTTCAGCCTTGAGGGCCGGATGACCACATGAGATTTTAATAGTATATACAATCGTCTTGTAAAAATGATCAAGTGAAACTAGAGGTTAAAATATATACTTGCATGAGAACATAAGTCATTCAGTAAAACCACTAATTCATCAAATACGTGCAACTTTTTCAGAAGAAATTAAGCTTTGTAACCCTTTAATAAGTTAAGTACTCTTTAGATCTTAATTTAGATAAATACTTAATAAATAAGAGTTATACACTTAGGATATTTGGTGTTAGCAGCTTCATAGGATTTTTCTGAGCATTGCATACTTTTTCTTAGCTTCATGTAGTTAACTGTTAGCATTTTAGCCGTATAGTCTGTAATCTCTTTCAAGATCGTATTAAATCATTAAATGTTAAAACAGGTTAAAATATATACTTTTATCTCTGTTAATATTTATGCTTATTATTATTAACGACATATTTTATTTGTAAATAAGACCTTAACTGATCAAATTAATTTATTTTTTAAAAATTTTTTTATAACTTTGGTTGTTTTAATTAGAGTTTGCGTTTTTAAGGGTAAGAAATTGGTTGTCTAGTGTTATTTATGTGACAGTGTTGGTGGCCAGTGAATGGAATCATGGGTAATTTTGCACGGGAAAATGAAGTTAGGGCCACTGGAGCGTGTTGTTGGGGAAGAATCTGTATCGATCTGATTTTCGTTAATGAGGACTAGGCATATTAAGAAGACGACTCTATTTCATTGTGGGAAATTCACAAAAGAAAGAAATTGGGAGCTGCACAAGTTGGCAAAGAGTAGAAAACACAAAGATGATTAAAACCCTCATCAAAGTTGTAATCTTTTAGTGTACATGGGATTAAACCAAAACTTTTATTCGCTTTCCTTGAAACACTATTCCGATTTCTTGTGATTTATTGTCTGCCCATGTAAAATTTTCACAACTTAAAACTTTTAGACGCAACTAGTTGTTGTACGGCGCGGCGCGCCGTACCCCAAGATAGTTATACCAAGCAAGGTATACAAATTATAAAGCTATGTTTAGCAACATTGCTCTTCTCCTCATACTATCAATAGTAGTTGATACATGTGTTGTTAAAATCGTGATCTGAATCGTAGGATCGTACGATCCTACGATCGAATAAGTGAAAACGATCCAAATCGCTGTAGGATCTTGTTTGTAGTAGGATCAAGATCGGGTATGATCGCATAGGATCGTACAAGATCGTGTAGGATCAATGGCAGGATCGTTCAGGATCATAAAATGCTTATTTATGTTCTAATTTTGTGAGATGAATGCTCTTTTATAGTTACAGCTCTAAAATAAAGGTATATGTAATATATTGTTATGATAGTTAAGATTTTCGAGCCATTAAATAGACTTTTTGACTTCATATGTCACAAATCATACCAATTTTTTTTCATAAACCTGTTTATCAAAGCTATTTTTAGGATCTTACGATCCTCGATCCGATCCTACTACCCTATTTTCAATCCAAAGTAGAATCCCGATCCTGACAATATTGGTTTATACCTTTTACTTTGCGTGATTATTTCTCTCTTTTGAATCATTGTTTTTATTGTTCCGACACCTTACTTCTATATACATTTTTTTATCTTGTCATAGTCTTTTTTTCTCCAGTGAATTTTTTCTTTCTTTTATTTTCCCTATTCCCCCTTCCTACTTAGTTTAAAAGGCTCGTTGAAATTAATATGTCTTCCTCTTTTTTCTCCCCATATTCCTTCTCTTATCTCTTCCTCTACTCCTCTTACTCGTCCTCCTCTTCTTAACATTTTCCCTCTACTACTTTTTTTTTCCCTAAATATGACAATGCTAGATGGAAAAATATACAATAATGGTTATTAACAACGGAATAAACCTAGCATTCTAACAATCTTACCAAGAGCTTATAAAGAATTAATATTTTGGTTTACCAAATAATTGTAGTTTATCGAATAACCCTACGCTTTTGTTTAGTTATTCACTTATTCCCATAGTAAGTAATTGTCTACTAAGCTTATAAAAAAACCCTACGCTTTTATTTAGTTAATAATTCGGTCATAGGCTCAGCTAGTAATTGTCTACAAATAATTCGGTCATAGACAATGTGGCTGATGTGATAGAAAATTTTCTGACAATATAATCACCCTTGAATTGTTGCACGTTTCAATGTAGTCATATAAACAAAATACAACATGACAGCTCAGCAGCTCTAGAGGCAACAATGTTGGCTAAGTAATGGATGTTAATTAAACCGCAAAATGCAAGTCACGCCGCCGAACAAACAATCATCAAGATGATATGGAAAAAAACCGAAACAAAGAAATTAATTACCTACGAGTTGGTTTGAGATTCGAGTCTGAAAATGTAAAATCATCTCAGCTGTCAAATAAGAGAAAATTAAAACACTTTGTAAGATAATTGTTGAATTAGATCAAAGCACTTTATAATTAATGTTTTGCACAATGACCAACAACTCATGCCCAGGAAACAATAGCAAATTAAAACCCAGATCACAAAGATTAATTTAGGAAAAGTAACCAGATATCCTTCGACGCCAGTAGCGTTGCCACAACGTCAGTAGTGTCACACCAGAAAATTAGAAGGTGAAATATACCTCAAGGTTTCTTCAAGCAAGCGGGGTAGATCAATTTGCCAAGCACGCGGGGTAGAGCAATCCATCATTTGTATCCAAGCCGGACTTTCATCCTTGACCTCCATCATTCTCCTTGAGAGCTTTGTGAAGATAAATTAGTCACTATCATCCAGAGCAGGAATCTCCTAACCTTTGGGCTGGGATAAACTGAAATCAACAAGCAAAATACCAATTTCATTACCTAATTCGAAATTTCTAAGATATAATATCACAGGTTAAAAATGTGAAATTCGTAGGCATTTCAGACCTACCCCATGTTAAAATCGTGAAATTCATAGGCAAAAATAGGAATAAGGATGAACTTATCTCCATGTATAGCTTTTATTCTTCTACGTTCATGGAGAACAACAACAACATAACAATTATAGTTCTTTTTAGGATGAGAAGGTATACATAATGAAACATATTACTACCTTTTTTTTAAGAGGAGCGCTTGAATCCATTCTCAAAGGAAGATGAAAGGACTCATCATGATGATGCTTAGGAGTACTTCTTCCTCTAGTTAGTTGATCTCAAACCCTCCACTTTATTTAGGGTTCATTAAATATAACAATAGATCAAATAAAAGGAGGGTTCCTAATTGAGTTTAAAATAACCACATTTCACACAAGAATATACCAATGAATTTACTATTTTTAAAAAAACCGACTTTGGAAATTAAAGCCAAAAATATTACTCATATCATTCAAACAATATTACAGTTGTGATTAAAAGGGGCACGATAGAAAGATGCGAGAACACTCGAATGTTTTGCCTTTTTATACACAGGTAAAACAAGACTGAGCTAGCACACCATTTTTTCTTATCAAATCTCAATAAGCAGATCTTCTGAACATCACCTTCTTCTCAAAGGAGTTAATTTTTAAACTACAATTTATCGCCTTTCACATCGACCCAAAACCCCAATTACGAAAACATTTAATTAATGAATGTTATAATAATCAACATCAGCTTAGAACCCTAACAAATGCTCAGTTGCTTTGATCACCCCATAAGAACTCCATTAAACAAGTAATAATTCGATAAAAGTTGAAAACAAAAACAATAGATCAACAGTCACAGAACAATAATAAATAGAAATGTACTCATAACGAAAACCAATAAATGAATTACCGCAAGTCCGTAAGCGTTCCCAGACATTGAATGAGTTTGACTGTTGTCATCCAAAGCGTGCCTCAGATCAAAACCTAAATAAAAGTAGAAATTAAGTTATTGTATGAAGACAACACGGGAAAACAAAACTCAAATTGAGTTGGGTATCATGCGTTTCACTTCAAAATCTTGCAACTTAGAACGAAACTTGAGTAATTAGTTAGAATCATGGGGAACTAAGCGCAATAAAGTAGGTAACTGAACCACAAAAAAAAGATATGTGCAAAAGACTACATTTGTATGTCATCAAATCAAAATCTCTTAATTTTCAATCTGGATGTCACATAATTAAGAGATTTTGATTTGATGACATACAAATGTATACAAAATAATCAAATAATTCAAACCAAACAGTACCATCGATGCTATATAAACCAAATATGTCGAGAAATTACTACATGACAAGAATAGAAATTACTGAAATTGATAGTATACAAAACACTACCTTCGATGATATACCATACACAACTACTAATATGTGGAGAATACAAATTACTGAAATTGATTGTATACAAAAGAAATAAACAAAATTGATAGATGCTACGGCGTACCTTTGATGTTGTAGCGGCGATTGTAGTAGACGACTTGTGGTGGTCGCGAGTGGTGAAGGGGAGGCCGACGCTTGGTGGTGAAGGGGAGGTCGGCGCTTGGTGGTGAAGGGTAGGCCGGCGACTTGTGGTGAAGGGAACGGAAGGCGCGGGTGTGAGAACGAGGGTGTTATGCGGTTGATTGAGAAGTTAGGTTTTATTTAGTCAAATTATTTGAGAAGTCTACGTATTATCATATAAATTAATTGCTTTTTGTGACATTGGTTCACTAATTAACCGATGCAATATAAATTTTATCTGATTAAATTAACATCGGATTCAGCAAAACCGATGCAACACAAATAAATTAATATCGATTTCAAATAACCGATGTTAATGGTCAATGTAAATAATAATAAATAAATAAAAGTAACATCGGTTTCAGCATAACCGATGAAACATAAATAAATTAATATCGGTTTTCAAATAGCCGATGTTAATGACCGATGTAAATAATAATTAAAAAAAAATATATCATTTTGTTTTTAAAACCGATGTCAATAACTAAGGTTAGGCTATTTACATCGCTTTTATTAAAAAGTGATGTTAATAAGGCGATGTCAATGACACTTTTTCTACTAGTGGCATAAAGTATCTCGTTCAACTATTAGCTTTGAAATTCCTAAGTACTTAGCTACTAAAATTCCTTCTTATTAGTATGTGACTCGTATATCGCTTACAGAATATGTCGGAGTAAGATTAAAGATGAAAAATATACTAATGGAGGAGTAAAGTGGAAACAATATCAAGAAGTCTGGTTCCGAGAGTCTGCGCATGATTCGGAACATGGAAGTGTTTCATGCGTGGGTACTGTTTCTACGCTTGAATTCTACACTTGCCAAATTTCTACGTTGACTTTAGCTTTTAGGGGAGTTAATTGTTAATTCCTTCACTAGCATAGTCTTTGACTTTACGTAGGTTTCCTTACTTTAGTTAGTTGATATGTTTGTTTATTAGTTAATTATTTCTAATTCGATTATTCTTAGTTAAGGTAGTTTACTATATAAACACTACCTTAGTCTAACTATTCTTTAAGGAGAGATTTGTGAGGCAAACACATTGAGAGTTTTAAGAGGCTGATCTAGAAAAACTTTGTGCTCATCTTTTGTAATCTGTAATTCTCCCGACATAGTGAAATATTTTCCCTCGCCCTTGTGGACGTAGCTATCACATTGATAGTTAACCACGTAAATCTTGTGTCTTTTACTTATTGCATCTACTCCATGACGCTTTCGCGCACAACAATTGGCACCTGAGCTTTGTGTTTTAGATCTAAGAGGAGGAGTTGTCAAGTGAGACTATGAGAATTGAGAAGTTCGATGGGAGGAATAGTTTTGCACTATGACAGTTGAAGATGAGGGCTTTGCTAAAAGAAAAATGTGTCTGCAAACCCTTGACGCAGGGTTTCTCCACGAAGGTGAAGAAGACCAAAGCTTCTGCTTCGGGTGTTGAACCCAGGATGATTGAGACAAAAGATCCTTCCTTGGTTACAATGGAGGAGATGGCTCATTCATCGATCTTGTTGAGTTTATCAGACGATGTCCTAACCGAGGTAGCAGGTGAGTTGTCTGTTGCGGGTTTATGGCTGAAATTGGAGAGTTTGTACATGACAAAGTCACTCACCAATAAGTTGTTGTTGAAACAACGTCTGTTCTCTTTCAAGATGCAAGTAGGTATGTCACTTCTTGATCATCTAGACAAATATAATACTATATTACTAGATCTGCGAAATATAGATGTTAAGATTGAGGATGAAGATGCTGCTTCATATGAGAATTTTGTGGATTGTTTTGTTCTTGAATTGGTAAAGAAACATTAACCTAGAGGAAGTGAAGTCAACACTTTGCACTAGGGAGTTGCGTCAAAAGGCAACTGTTGACTTAGGAGACGGATCAGGGGCAAGCTTAGTTGTTAATAAGGCTAAGAAAGGTGGATCTTATAAGAAAAAAGGCTAAGGCTAAATTTCAAGACACCAATAATGCTACTAATTCTGTTATCTGTTTTCAATGTAAAGAACCTTGGGCATAAAAGACCTAGTTGTCCTAAGTTGAAAACTAGGTCTAATGCGGCTGTAGTTCAAAGTAAGAATACATAGTACGATTCTGAGGCGACATATGGTCTTGCGGTTGATTATATTCGTCCTATTGATCGTTGGATTCTGGATTCTAGATTCTGGATTCTGGATTCTGGATTCTGGATTCTGGATTCTGGATTCTGGATTCTGGATTCTGGTTGTTCTTATCATATGTGTCTACACAAACATTGTTTTAATACTTATGAGTCCTCTAATGGGAATCACGTTATTGTTGGTAACAATGCTACTTGTGTGGTAGTGGGTATAAGGTCAATCAAGGTGAAGACTACTGAGGGTAAGATTTGTGTTTTGACTAATGTGAGACATGTTCCAGCATTAGGGAATAATCTTATTTCACTTGGTGCATTAAGTGATTTAGTATATGAGTTCTTGGGTAAAAGGAAAGAATTTGTCTATCATGAAGGGTTCTAGTTTGGTGCTGAAAGGTGTCAAACAAAATACCTTGTATGTCTTACAAGGTGAAACACTGACTAGTTATGCAGTTTGTGCGTCCGTAAATCACGAAGAGATGACTAAGCTTTGACATAAAAGGCTTGGTCATATGGGTGAGAGATGGATGCAACTATTGTCTAAGAGAGATCTTCTTAAAGTTGTCAAGGTGAGGAACCTTGAATTTTGTGAACATTGTGTGTTTGGTAAAAACACATATCTAAATTTATCAAGGGTGTTCATAGAATTTATAGAACAAAAGAAGTCCTTGATTATATCCATTCAGATGTATGGGGGCATGCTCGAGTTGAAGGTATAGGAGGATATCATTATTTTGTTACTTTTATTGATGATTATTCGAGGTACACATGGCTTAGGTTGCTTGAGCATAAGAGTGAGGCTTTCAATGCAATGGAAGACTTTGGTGGAAAATCAGAAAGGTAAGAAAATCAAGAAGCTACAAACGCACAATGGTTTGGAATTCTTTTTAGGGGAATTCGATGAGTTCTGTAAGAATGAGGGTATTGCGATGCATCATACCGTCAGAGGTAGACCACAACAGAACAGTGTAGCAGAACAAATGAATCAGACATTGTTAGAGAGAGTTCGATGCATGCTCTCTAATGCAGGTCTTGCAAGAAGGTACTAGAGTGAAGTTGTTCTTACAGTTACTTGATTAATCGTGGGCCTCATATGGGAATCGACTGCAAGATTCCTTATGAGTTATGGAGCGGCAATGTACCGGATTACTCTACACTTAGAGTCTTTGGATGTGTAGCTTATTATCATGTAAAAGATAGTAAGTTGGATCCAAGGGTTAGGAAGGAATGCTTTTTGGGATATGGAGATGGAGTTAAGAAGTTCAAGATTTGGTCTCCCTGAGAGGGTCGTGTTATTATTAGCAAGGATGTTACCTTTGATGAAAATTTCATTTTTATTTATAAGGAGGTGCCCGAGGGTGTTGAAAAGAGTAAGAATGCCGAGAAAGATGTGGAGTTTGAGGTGGCTCATGCCACTTTATCTATGTTTCCACGAGTTGTGATCGAGGAGGATGTCGAACTAGTTACTTCTAATCCTGTGACTACTCTAGTTGAGGAGGAAAGTCAGCAGGAAGAGTCTTCTAATTAACCAACTGATCCTACTACCTTGCCTAAACGTGTAAGTAGGAAGACCAGGAGGTTAATTGAGGAGCTTGAAGGCCGCAAGGTTTGTGGCAATAATTAACTATTATGTTGAAGAGATGGTTGGTTATGCATTACAGGTAGCTGATGAAATTGAGTCTGAAGAACCATCATTTTATAAAGAAGCAATTGTTAGTAGTGAGTCAGTGTAATGACTTGCTGCTATGG